>JAQHUG010000777.1:198553-209959 GCA_028555095.1 Dicrostonyx torquatus | reverse complement strand
GGCTGATGGTTCTGGGTTCTGTAAGAAAGCAGGCTGAGCAAGCTATGAGGAGCCAGCTGGTAAGTATTTATGGCTTCTACATCAGCTCCTGTCTCCAGGATCTTACCTTTTGAGCTTCTTGTCCTGAATTGGGTCAGTGATGCCCTACATATCTGGAAGAATAAGCCAAATAAACACTTTCCTCAGCAACTTGTTTTTGCTCATGGTATTTTATTATAACAATAGTAACACTAACTAAGACAGCCAGAAACCAGAAGCTAAAGGTTTAAGTATGTATGGAGATCAGAAGATAGGAAAAAGGAATAAGAGGTTGATTAACTAAATATTTGAAGAATCATTAGGTAACCATGGTAATTTTCAAACATAACTGAAACATGATCTCAAAACAACAAACACATGATGAAACAAAACAACAAACAACACACAGGAGTTTGAACAGCAGTATCCTGCTTAGTGCTCCCAGAAGAAATAGCTATGGAATGAAAAATCTCCATGTCAGGTATAGGTTATTGCCATATAAGTTATTAGTCATGGAAGCACCAGAGGCACCCAAAACAAGAAGGCTATTTCCAGTGCTTCTGGCTCTCAACAGAGCTAGATAGTAAGTCCGTATTGCAACAGACATCACACTCTTCAGTTACAGGACAGAGAAAAATCAATCTTGAAGAGATCAGGAAAGTCTCTCCCTGCAGGCTAGCTTGCATATTACTGGAAAATGCTATCCATCCTGCTGGAGAGAAAAAGACATCAGTGGTTTGAGCCATGTTGAACCCTGCATGCTATAATAGTAACATTGCCAGGTACAATATACGCACTTGTGCAAGGGTGGCAAGACTACAGGGGTGCCCAATCGCAGTCTTGTTAGATTTCAGTCCGAGTTCAGAGAAGGAAATTCAAGCCTAGTACTATAAACATGGTTAAAATCCCTGGTCAGCAAAGACATAAGGCCCTAGGTGAGAACTTTTAGGTTTTCTTTCTTTCTTTTCTTTTTTTTTTTTTTTTGATTTTCAAGACAGGGTTTCTCTGTAGCTTTGGAGCCTGTCCTGGAACTAGCTCTGGTAGACCAGGCTGGTCTCGAACTCACAGAGATCTGCCTGCCTCTGCCTCCCGAGTGCTGGGATTAAAGGCGTGTGCCACCACCGCCCAGCTGAAATGTTCATATTTTCGAAAGCCCTTCTAAACGTTTTCATAGATGTCCTGAGATGTATCCTGCTCTCAGTCATGGTCAAAGATACTTCTCATTGAGGAGGGTAGTGGTTAATGTTGGGTCACATTCCTCTTCAAAATATTGTGGATAAATGCCTGTGAGCGCTCAGACATAGATTCAGCATCTATGCTAACACCTTCCCAGGCTGAAGGTAACATCTCATGAAAGGGAAGAGACGGAAAGATTGGGAGAGTTGGAGAATGCATAGGATTGCTATGAAAGTTAGGCATCTGGACTTGGCATGACCTTCACTCACACGATCTCACAACAGCTAAGCTGAGCTACGTCAGACATTTATGAGGTCAAGAGGGCTAAAATTTCAAACAGGGCTGTGAAAGGGGCTGGAGTTCGACACCATTTGCTTAGGCGTTAAGGGCACCTGATGAGGGCTTAACAAGTAGTGTGCTCTAGATTTGTAAGGATGGATTCCATTAGGTTTCCCATGATTCAGTGAGTGTTCCTGACAGTGTATATTGGTGACACTCATTGGACTTGCTGCATTATATTAACAATTTCAAACAGATATTTTTTTAAAGATTTATTTTATGTATGAGTGCTCTATCATCTTTAGGTCAGAAGAGGGCATCAGATCCCACTATAGATGGTTGTGAGCCATCATGGAGTTGCTGGGAATCGAACTCAGGACCTCTAGCAGAGTAGCCAGTGCTCTTAATTGCTGAGCCATATCTCCAGCCCCTCAAACAGATATTAAATTATGAGGAAATTGAGAGATGTTTTGAGGTGGTTAGAGAGGAAGTGGGGGACATATTGTATACATGATGACATTAAAGGAACATTTTAAATTTAAAGTATGTTTTTTGTGGTTATATTTAAAGACAAAGACATGGGTAATTGGGGGGAAAAAGTTTATTTCAGCATAAAAGTTACCCTGAATTGTCAAGGAAGACAACACTAGGACTGCAAAGCAAGAACCTAGACTCAGAACTGGTTACTTATTTGCTACTTTCTTTATAATCCTAGACCCTTCTGATGAGGACAGGCACTGCCCACTGTGGACTGTGACCTTAGACATTAATTGGAAATCAAGAAAATTCCCAATAAAAATGCCCACAGGCCAATATGATGCAGTAAAACTCTCAGTTGATATTCCCTCTTCACTCACACATTAAGTTTTGTATAAAGGTGACCATAACAAAAGAGCACAGTATTCATTTGAGTTTTCCCTGTTTCTAAGCTGTATAAAAATACATGGAGTAGCATAACTTCATTTATATCTAATAATAGAGTAGCAGAGAAAATGATCATAGAATGACTCAAGCAGGCAGTATGAAAATGGACTAAAATGATGATTAAATTCATTAAATTTATGTCTTAAAGCAAAACAAAACAAAAACAACCTTTCCCTATGAATGCCTACATTCCTTCTATTGCAGTTTGATAATTCTTTCACTTAATATATAACCTTGTTATTCCTTGGAGGTGAGTCGTGTCTGTTAGTAATTTTCTTATTGAATGTAGAGAAGATGTGTGATTCAACAATGCACAGGAACATATACTAAAGAGTATAAAAGCTTCTATTGAGAACTGATGAGTACAGTTATTGATTAAAGTTGTCCACACAATTCCTTGTAAATTCACAATATAATAAGCCCAGTGTAGCAAAGAAATAAATCCTGAAACTGGGCAGTGGTGGCACAGGCCTAAAATCCCAGAACAAGGAACGAAGAGGTAGGCGGATCTCTGTGAGTCCAAAGCCAGCCTAGCCTACAAAAGCTAGTTCCAGGAGAGATTCCAAAGCTACAGAGAAACCCTGTGTTGAAATAGCAAAAACCTAAGTAAATAAAATAAATAAATAGAAATAAATCTTGTCCTGTATTTTTTTTCTATTTTGGACTTTATATTTCACATAGTTAATGTTTCATGGATTTATCACTGAATCAGTAGGGAAACTAGGGTGACTTGAACTTTCTACTTCACGTTTTTTAAAGAGAAACACCAGCCTGATCAATATCGGAAATTAAAGGTAAAACATTTATTGCAATTTGGGAATAAGCAAATCTTTACCAGCTTTCACATGCCTACAAACTGGAGTAAGTCACTAAGTCTGATTTACAACGTCACTATCAAGTTTTATAAAACTGAGCCATACTGTGTATTACCCGGAGAAACACACGGGGAAAGCAGATGCGGGATTCGGTGGAGTATTTGTTATCAAAGCTACAACTGGTTATACACTGCTGGGCCTATGCTTCGTTTGAGTTATTTGTGACACATGTTTGTAAAAGAATGGACTAAAGATAAAAATATCAACAGTTTATCAGCACAAATCTAAAGCAAGCCTGAGTTTAATAAATGACTAAGTTGTTGCTATACCTCGTGGAAACGAGGTACAAAACATAAATCATAATGCAATTTAACATTTTTGAGATCTGTATTCTTTTTTTTTGTTTGTTTTTTGTTTTTTGGTTTTTCGAGACAGGGTTTCTCTGTAGCTTTGGTGCCTGTCCTGGAACTAGCTCTTGTAGACCAGGCTGGTCTCGAACTCACAGAAATCTGCCTGCCTCTGCTTCCCGAGTGCTGGGATTAAAGGCGTGCACCACCCCTGCCCGGCGAGATCTGTATTCTTAATTAGAGATTGCTATCTGATGTTGATGTTACTTTAATTTTTCATTAAATATTAACCCGAAACATTGTTAGAGGTATAGGATCTAAACCTGTGTGGACTGTATACACAGAAAACAAAGGATAAAATAATAAAATAATTGAATTTGCAAGCATATGCTAAAGTTGAGATATTCTAAAGCTGATATTTTTCCATTTTAATCGGTAAAAGGAAAGAAGGATTCTTGCATATTAAATAGGAAAGGGAAAAGAAAGGAGAAAAGGATAGAGAAAGAAAGGAAGATAAAAGGGAGGCAGAGAGTCAGAGAGGGAGGGAGGGAAAAAAGAAGGGAGAAGAAAAGCCCTCCTGAACACTCAGTGAGCAGCAGTACTTTGGAAGCAGAGATACTTATTGGAGAAGTTTCATTTGACACGTGACTTTAGGTATAGCAATGATTGACAAAGATGCCATGATCATGAGCACAGCAAAGATGGCCTAGAAATATTTAGAAGGATTGTTTTGAAACACCAGAGTTCTTATATCTAAAGTTACAGAAAAGAAGCCATGGCATCCTAGTTAATCCTATTATTAAACCCTATCTATAAACACATTCTGGAATACCAGAAAAAAAATATCTGGATTGGATTTAATCATTGGAGGAAAAAATTCTTCTTCCCTGTAGTCTACGGAAAACCACACATAAAATTAAAGGGACCATCCTGACAACTACAGGAAGCTGGAACAATGGTTGGCCCTTTTAATTCATCATTATTTTCCACTGTTCATATTTCAAGGCATTTAAAAACCCACTTTTGTAACAGTTTCAGAAACTTTTTCACACATTTTGACCTCATTAGTAAATACCATTCATACTTACTCATCGCCTTTCAGAATTTAAAGCAAGATCAGAAATTAATGGTCCACCCAACGGTCACAGGAAATAGCCAAATCTGAAATAAATTACATTGAACTCACCTGCTCTATTCTTTTCACCTCACTTTAGTACTTTCTGTTTGTCAGTGTCTTGCTGTTCCTCTGATTTTATAGGTGTGAGGCATTGGTTTGGTTTTTTTCTTTTCTTTTCTTTTTTTTTTTTTTTGGAAACCCGGGAGTAAACAGCATGATGCTGAGGCCTCAAGCTCTTATCAAGGCAAGCAAAACTGTCAGTTCCGAAACACTGCTGAGACGGAGACTCTGGCTAGAGGAATGCAAACCCAGCAGTTCACAGGGAGCAGAGCAAGAACTGAGAGGAAGCTCATTAATGAGGGATTAAATGGATAAAAATAATGCTTTCAGTTCTTAACGTTTATTTACACTCAAAAATATAGGCTTAAAAGGAATCACGTTAGCACAGTTTGAAAGAGTTGCAGGAGTGTTCTGCGCTAGCTCAGCTGGAAAGTGTTTCATTTTGCTCGCTTTTCCTTAATCATATCAAAGCCATGTAAGCAAATAAGAACATAATTTCCAACTCCTAAATCCATTTATAGATTTGGAAGTATAATAAAAATTTTAAATGTTGCGTTAAAACTTTTAAAATTGAATATTAGGTTAATGTAGGTATTTAATGAATTTGTGCATGAGGGGATATAAAACAGTTACCAATTATTTTTAAACTTTTATCCCAGGTATCTTTTCCATAGCACAGTAACTAAATATGTATATATAATTACATAAAAATTTCTAAGAATCAGACTTATAGAAATGTTTTTCTTTTCAGTATGACTTCTCCAACAGCGCTTTCAACAAGCCGGGAAAGCCATATAGAAAGGAGTCACAACAGCCTAGCTCAAGTTTCTGTAACAAGTGTTCTGTGTTTGAAATAATTTTCTCTGGTAAGGTTTTCAGATGGTAGTTGTGAGCAAGAAGATCAAAACAAAAAAATGGAGCCCTGTCACCCCTTGTGGCATTTTTACTGATATAACTGCTTAATAATTTACAGAAAAGAGGGTTTTAAAACATAGAAAAAAAGTGGCCATGAAAGAAAAGATAAAGAGTATTATCCTCTTTGTTAATTCACATCTGTGTTATAATATTTCAAAAAACACCTTGACTTTCTGTACTCTGGACATTGGTAATTTAACATTACCATTCCTCTTACTCCAGAATATTATGCCACAGGGTTTAACGAATAAACTTAGTGAGTGTGTAACCCCTCTTGGAGGTATCTGACCCCATTCCAAGAATTGTCCTAAACCCTTGACAAACCTTACACTCATGATTTGCTGTTGCACTGCATCACATTTTGTTAATAGGTGACTGGAAATGAAACACCATTTTATATAAACTTTAGATTCGGCATCTAAGTCTCTCAACTCTGGACTAAAGTATTTGCACACATATGAGAGTATCCTTTCGTTTTTTCTATAGGTTTCATTGCATAATTACTTGGTAATAATCCATACATCTTCCTATTTTGGAATATTTTGTAGATTGGGCTGTGATAAGAAATGGAAGTCCACATTCTTTGACATTTTTTCAATTAAGTCATTGTATGTATCAATTATCAATATACACATGTATGTGAGTGAGTGTGTGCTATCTGTGAGTGGTGTGTTTGTGTGTGCATATGTGCACTTAAGGCTGTTCTGGACATAGGAATTAATCATATTATGATAATAGTGAGAAGTAAAAGGTTGAAAGCACACTATGGCGAAAGAAGACTGCAGGGAGGCAGCTGTGAGTAGATGTGGGGTGAATCTAAGAAATGCTCAGGCATTTATCACGGACACCTTTCTCCCTTATGCTGTCTGCCTGAGACTATTCCTGCCTGTCCTCACCGGATGCTGCTAAATGATCTTATGTTGTTTCTTCTAAAAATAAATAAATAAATAAAATAAAGTGGTGTCTACTGATGCTGTTTTTCAGGGAGCTAGCAGAATAGCATAAAGACATCTCAGATCATTGTATTATATGTCAAGTTACGCATCTGGGGGAGGAAGTAATTTTGCAAAAAAGAAAGAAAGAAAGAAAAGAAAATTCTGGTGGCAAAATTTAAACTGAGAAGAAGAAGAAGGAAAAAAACAACAATAACAAAAGCAATGGCTAATTCCGGCAGTAATTCAAATTGGAGTGAAGCCCAAGCCAAACCGTCTGGTACTCTACTGCGAGTCATTAAAAAGTTTCAGAAAGTATGCTAGAGTCTACATGCTACAGTCTGCTTCCATAACAGCCACCTCACCAAGTATAAAAGAACAGATTAAAGTATGTGGAGGGGGGAAATCAAAAGAGAAAACTGAAAAGAAACGGGAAAAATAGCAAGAGTTAGCAGCATGTGCTGACTGTAAACCAATACAAGGATCTCATCTGGATTCTTCAAGTTGGTTACAACATCAGAGCCAAAACAAACAAGCCAAGATAAAACAAAACAAACAGAAAAACAAACCCACCTTGATGCTTGTATGTAGAAGTCGATACTGGAGAAACAGCTTCCCAAAGAGTTGACAGTGCACTAGTGAGTGCATTGTCTTCATCTAGAAAGGATAACCTAGAAAGTACTTGATACTAAGATTTGGGAAGAGATCCAGCTGGATCTGTATACCGGTGATGTAAGAGAAAGGGAGTGTGGGCACTGAGACCATGACCATTAGTGGAATTAAGATAAGGTGCTCTGTTACTGAAAGACAGTGGCTGAAATCTTAATAACAATAAACTGGAGTTTACTTGTCATTTAAGAAATGGTAGAAATGATGGTATTTACATGTGTATGAGAAAGAAATCAAGATGCCAGTAATTTAAGAAGTGGTTAGAACCAACATGTAAGTTTAATGGAAAATCAAAACTGTTGAGATTTATAAACTTTTCCAAATATTTTAATTCTTGTTTAATATGTTCACTACTATGGGATAAAAGTATTTACCTAAATTGTCATGCTTCCGCTCTCCTTCAAATTTGTGTCCTTTTTAAAAAATACTATTAATACATACATATGTGTATACATAGTCGTAAATATAATGTAATCAGTCTGTTTAATGTATTTCAGGGATGACCATTGATAATGGACAACCAATTGTGTGTTCTTCTGTCAGGAAGTTGAATATCATGCTTGTTTTAAAAATTCGGCTTAATTTTCTTTCAAATGCTCTAATTCTGATTTGAAGAATGTAAATTAGTAAGGAGAATTTCTACTTGTGCTTGTTGAAAATTTGTAGCGCCATCGTCCTGCTTGTACGTACATTTATAGAAATCTAAACTATCGATATTTTATGCAGTACTATTATTGACTCTTCATTTGTATATAAAATAATCAAAACTATGCCTAAACATTTAAGATAAGGGAGAAAAATATAAATAATCAAACATGTTAAGGAGCCGTAAGCTTGTATTAGCATTTATCTACTGACAACTGTAGCATCAATTGAATTATTTGTAGATATCACTAAGATATTCAGCTTAAGGAGAAATTTGTCTTGTAAAGCAGTACTAGTATTTTGTTCATATTAAAGTTAATGAAGAGGACAATCAGATACATCACTTACTGTCTAATTTCTCCTTGTGACACTTTGATGTGAATATTTTGTTTTTGTCAAACACTATAATCTCACATGTCAATCAAACAGAGAACATGACATTTTTATTTGTTTTTTTCTTTCTTTTGTGTTTTTCTAAAACCCTTTGTTTTGAGGAATTTACTTTCTCCTTTTGCTTTTGTTAGGTTGCCAAGCAACTTACTATGGCCTGATTTTCATGTCTATATAAGCTGCTTGTTGTCACTTCCTTCATGTTCCTAAACTTTGAGTGTTTTTGAAGGGAAATGAATCCTAAATTATAATGTTATTCCTTTTTTATCTTAACATTAATTACACTCATAAATAATTAAAACTAATAAACATATTTTTATTATATATGTATTCATATAGATTTCAGAATTATAAAAAAAATCTGAAATTTCTCCCCTGTGGAAACATATTAATTATGGTAATACAATTTTAGAGAAGTCATCACTTTAATAGTGTTATCAATGCACACCATGCTAAAATCAAAATCATTTATTATTATTTCCTTAGTTTTTTTCCCAAAGTATACTTTTTCTAAGAGAGATTTTATAATGACATTTTCAAATTGATAAAAATTTATGTATATTTATTACTTTGGACTGATAATTTAAGGGGCATCAAAATACTTTTCTTATTGTCATTAAATTTAAGTTTAAATGCTGACTGACAACAAAAAAAAGAAATTGTGGGAAAGTACCAAGCCAAAGGGAGATATGTAGTCATGGGTTCAATTAGTCTATCAGAAGTGTGTGTGTGTGTGTGTGTGTGTGTGTGTGTGTGTGTGTGTGTCTGTACATAGAGGTTAATCACTGATGTCTGGTATTCTTCTCAATCATTACACATTATTTCTTAAGAAAGATTTCCTTACTGATTTCTTTGTTCACTGAAAAAATGGACAAGATGGGTAAGAATTCCAGGGGATCCTTCAGTCCCCACCTCTGCAGAGCCCACCAGGCCAGAATGCTGTGAGTTCTGAGGACAGAACTCAGGTTCACAGGCTTACATAGCATGCACTTTATTGCCAGTCATTTCTCCAGTCCCCTTTTTGAAATATTTCACATAAACTTGACCATAGGAGTATGCTTTTTATAACAACTTCAGTGCTAAATGGGATGGTCTAATTAGCTATTTTATGTCATTATATAGCAATAATGCACGTAGTGCTCCTTCAACCAGGAGCAGCACTGCTTAGATAGGTCATTAGTGCTGCCGCCTTGAGAGGTAGAGACATGTTGTGATCACAAAAGTAGAAACAGAACAAGTGGATTTGTTCATTCTTAGAAATGAATACATATTAATGAAAGTCCAAATGTCCAGATTTTGCTAACTTCATCAAGTATGTTTATGAGTGTGTCAGACTTGGCACCCATTGTCTGTTTTTCACTGTTAGCTGCACTCTGGCATTAGCATGGCATCGACTACAAAAGAGTTAAAATATTTGCCTATGTTCTTAAAATTTAAGGTATTTCCTTTTCGGTTTTTCCTCTGTACTATTTACTATGCTGCTCAGCTTCATTACCTTTATGTTAACTTGAAGCTAGAGTCGTCAGAGTGGAGGGAGCCTCAGCTGATGAAATCTCTTCATAAGATCCAGTGTACGGCATTTTCTTAATTAGTGATCAATGAGAGAGGGCTCAGGCCATTGGATTGGTACTGTCTCTTAGTTGCTGCTTGTGGGTTCTATAAGAAAGTAGGTTGAGGAAGCCAGGGGGATCAAGTCTGTACTTCGCACCCCTCTCTGGCCTCTAAATCATTTCCTGCCTCCAGGTTCCAGCCCTGTTGGGTTCCTGTCCTGGCAAACAAACTCTTTCATCCCCAGCTTTCTTTTGACCACAGTGTTTCATCACAGCAATATAAACTCTAATTAAGACAAGTTACCAGCATCTTGGTGGGGTATTGTTGTGGCAAAACTGGTCTTGGTGTTAGGAGGATTGTGGAAAGAATTTTAAACTTTGGACTAGAAAAGCCACTGAATATTGAGAGATCAGTGAAATGTTCTGTGCACGTTTGGAAGACAGGAATGTTGAGAATAGTGCAGAAGTTGTTGCCCAGGCCTAGCTTGTGAATTTTCAGAGGAAAATAAAGACTCTATTGGTTTTTTAAAAGATTTGTTAATTTACTTTGTATGCAATGTTCTGCCTGCACGTATGCCTGCACATCAGAAGAAGGCACAAGATCTCATTGCAGATGATTGTGAGTCATTGTGTGGCTGCTGGGAATTGAACTCAGCACCTCTGAAAAAAGCAGCCAGTGCTCTTAACCTCTGAGTCATCTCTCCAGCACTCTTGGGGTTTTTAGTGAAGTATCAATGCTTCTGGTTAGCTGGAGGTGAAGAATCAGCTGTGTTTCAAAAGTAACAGACATTTTTGAGGTGAAACCTTTACTGTACTAGGACAATTGACTGTGGTTAGCTACAGCTAAGAAATTAGCTGTGATTTGAAAAAAACAAAACAGTGATTTCCTCTTCTCCTAGAGATGTTCAAACTTTGAGAAGTCCAGCTAGGATGTTCTCCCTCCCTCAGACTTCTCCAGTCTCTCACTGTCTCTGAGTTCCTCTTTCCTACCCTCAGTTAGAAGCCTTCCTACATGGTATGCCCCAGCACCCAGGAGGGCCGGAGAATCCCTGCTCTACCCGAGACAAAGCAGACTAGAAGAAATCCAGGCAGGCTGCTTTCCAGTTTAACTTCCCCACTCTCTCACTATCTCAGCACCTCCCCACACTATCGCTAGCCATGTGCCCACCTAATGCACTTTCCCAAGCCACCAAGTTGTGCAGAGACATCAAGATCTATCAGAGATTAAATGGGCTAAGAGAAGCCCAGGCCACACAAACCAGAGGACCACAGAGGAAAGAGAAGCCAAGGAACAGCGACAAATTCAGAAATCAGTCCCTAGACCTTTAATTAGCACAAATCCAGAAGTCTGGAGAACAGCTGAAGAACACGAGAAACTACAGTCAAGGCGATGTCACAACCAGCACAGAGCCATCCTGCTACAAGCCCTGAATATTACAGTAGAACAGAAGCATAAGAAAAAGGCCTGAGTGTGGTGTACACCTTTAATCCCAGCACTCAGGAGTCAGAATCATACAGATCACTGTGAGATCAAGGGAAGCCTGGTCTATAGACCAAGTTCCAGGATAG
>JAQHUG010000777.1:130731-143620 GCA_028555095.1 Dicrostonyx torquatus | reverse complement strand
GTGAGCTATAAGCTTAATGTCCTTTGTTAATGGCTAAGGTCCACTAATGAGTGAGTACATACCATACTCATCTTTTTGGGTTAGGGATATCTCACTAAGGATAGAGTTTTCTATTTCCATCCATTTGCATGCAAAATTCAAAGTGATTTTCACGTGGAATACCCATAAATGTCAGGAGTTTAGTAAAGGACATTGGAAGGGAGGGTCTGTTATGAAAAGGGGGAGCAAACACAGTTGTATAAAGAAATAAAGGAGAAAACAAAGTGGAAATTAAATTGAGGTAAAGGATTGGATGGCAAGGTAGAGGAAGGACTAGCTGAGAAGGATAACCAACTCTGAAGGTCTTTTGAAAAATTTCATCTGGAAAGCTGTTACTATGATCTTTACCTGTGTGTGTGTGTGTGTGTGTGTGTGTATGTGTACATACACACACATACAAATATACCATTCAGTTAAGAAGATTTATTTCATTTTGTCATCATTTTTTTTGGTTCTTTCTGAAATGTGGAGTCTCAAGCAGTTACTGAAAAGCAGATTTTACTGTATATTACTGTTATTCATGAAATATAAATAGAATAATAAAATATATACTATATAAACATAAAGAGTTTTATTTGTACATTGCTGTACTTCATAGTGTCTTCATTTTTGAGACTGTCTGTCTTCCACCTGTATAATAGGCCTGCCTATGTTTGTCCTGTGGAATTTATGAAAATCACCTTTTGAGCATTCAGAAATATCTACACTTAAACCTTGTTATATGGTGAAATACTAGACCTTTATAGATCTTTATAGATATCAATACAATGCAACCAAAAGTTCCTCCAAAACAGGCATCAGCAAAATGTGTCCATAAATGCTCGTCTTAATACAGTCATTGTTGCTTATTTCCCACTGATGAATAGTTGTGTGATATGCTCATATTGAGTTTCTGCTGGGACATCCTAATTACCTTATTCATAGTATAAGTAATAGTCACATAAAGAATAATGCACTTGAAAGAGAATTTTATGTAATTTACTTATTCTAATTATTGTCATCAAAATGATTTATAGCTATGCTTTTCTCAATTGATCAATTGAACAAAATAGCACTTATCTAATCTAATTTTCCCTTTTTATTACTTTGTCTCCTCAATTTATCATACATTGCAGTGTTTTGCATAGTAGGAAACTGTGTCTGGTTAATACACTATTAAACATTCATATTTTAAAGTAAACATAATTACCTAATAAAGTACATCTCAGCTGGAACACTGGACATTGCATCATTATTTAATAAGGTTTACAATATAATCATAAGTTTTATTTCAAAATGAATATTTTTACTGCAATTATTTCTTTTATTGTTTTGCTGTCAGTAAATGACTGTAGAAAAAAAAGAAACAACTTTCAGGGACTGAACTAGCCTTCCCGTAATCACGTTGATGAATATCTTCATCATCACCATAGAAATTTTACCTGATGGATGGAGATAGATTCAGAGACCCACATCCACATCAGAACAAAGGACTGAGCTCCCAACGTGCAGTTGAAGAGCAAAAGGTGAGAGAAGAAGAGCCAAGGAAGTCAGGAACGCGAGGGACTGGCCCACCATTGAGACAGTGCGCCTGATCTATTGGGAGCTCATCAAATCCAGCTGGACCAGGACTGAATGAGCATATGACTAAACCGGAGTCTCTGAATGTGGCTGCCAACGGGGACTGACTGAGAAGCCAATGATAAATGGCACAGGGACCTATCTCTTGTGCATGTATTAGCTTTTTGGGAACCTATTCTATATGGATGCACACCTTCTTAGACCGAGATGGAGGTGGGGAGGACCTTGGGCTTTCCACATGGCAGGGTACCCTGCCCCCTCTTTAGGAAGCAGGGGGAGGGAGGAGGGATATTGGGAGAACGGGAGGGCCTGGGACAAGGGGAGTAAATGTAAATTTTTCTTTTAACAATAAAAAAAAACCAAAAAAACAAAAGAAAAAAAACTTTGTATAGTGGCGTTAACTTTAATTTATTTTAATTTACATTTTCATGTTTGTGTAATTTGTTTTAAGTAAATTAAGGGAAAAAGAAGAAAACATGCTTTAAATAATCTCATATTTGATCATATTTGATATTATTATTATTGCCACTTATATTGGAAACTAGGTCTGAATTTTTTATGTGGGTTTATTTCTTTCTTTTTTTTTTCATTTAAACTCTGCCTGGCCTATTATCACTAGCCTTTTCTTGGCTAGCCCTCACCTCATAAACTAACCCATTATAAAAGTCTGTATGTCACCACATGGTGACTTACTGGAAAGGTCTAACCTGCATCCATCTGCGACAGGAGCCTCCTGGTGACTGGCTCTCTCACTTCCTTTCTTCCCAGAACTTCCAGTTCTGTCTACTCCACCCACCTAAGGGCTGACCTATTTTATAAGCCAGGCAGCTCTTTATTCAACCAATAAGAGAACACTCCCACATCATTTCCCCTTTTTCTGTTTAAAGAAAAAAGAAAGGCTTTCATTTTAACATAGTAAAATTACATATAACAAAACAGTTATCAAGTAAGAATTACAGTTACAATATTTATATCTATTTTATCTCTTATCATAACTAAGGAAAACTATAACTATCCATTCTTCAATTCCATCCAAGACTCCAGAAGGATATAATATTTCTATACTAAAGAACTTCTTAAATATTTTACTTAAAATTCTCTCTTAGCAGCAAATAATGTCTTTCTTATTTGTAATATTCTTATTTATTTTAAAAAGCTATTTTAAAGACATGTAACATTATTGATTGAGATTACTTTTAGTTCTTTTCAAGTATCAGTCCATTGATTTTCAGTCAGTTTTACTTCCTGAATGATATCTTCCATGAAACATTCCTATTTGTTTTGTGTCAGTGTTTTCTCTGTGCTTTAATTCCCATCAATTTTTTTTTAAGGTATGAGAGAAAAATTGTTTTGACTAGATAAATTGAATGCTTTAATATATGAGTCAAAATTTTCAAATTTCTCCTAATCTCTTATTTATGCATTTCTCTGCATCTTTATCTCTTTATTTTTTTCTGTCCATCTCTCTACATTTATGTCTCTTTCTATCTCTGTCTCCCTTTGTGTCTCTGTTTCTGTCTATCTCAATCTCTGTCCACTGACTCATTTTATTCTAATTTCAAATCATAAAAATTGGGCTATATTAAAGGCTGTCCATCTTGCTCCTATCTTTTTCTTTGATATATATTTTATTTAATTTGAAGTTTGTTAAGGCACTCTTTATTTGCCACAATATTAAAAGATATCCATTATTTTTTTCATTTCTATTTTTGTATTCTCATTGTATTTTGTTTAATTTTCTATCTCAATTGATAGTCTTTACATGATGGGGTATTTTATCATAATTATATAATCGATGCTATATTTCTATCTTTGTCACACTTGTGCTGGCTACATTGGAATATGTGTCATCTAGTGCCACTCAAATGCAGTTGCTCTTACCTTGGTGATTTACATGTTGGAAACACTTGTTCTGGAACAATTGTTTGTTCCATAATTACTTGTTGAAAAGAATAGGCTGAGTAATTAATATTACACTGTAATAGTGTAGATTAGTGATGCCTTTCTTTAAGTCTCATGAATTAAAAAATAACTTATTTTTTACTTTACTTACTTACATCTCTGATAGTTAGAATGTATATATTGCTGCAGTCCACATAGTGGCATAGTCATAAGAAAAACATAGCTTGATGTCCTTGCATAGATGGGTTTTTTGTTTGTTTGTTTTTGTTTTGTTTATGTGTATTTGTTTTTGTTTAGAGATTATCTGTAGATTTGGAACTCGTCCTGGAACTCACTCTGTAGACCTCGAACCCCACAGAGATCTGCCTGCCTTTGCCTCCCAAATGCTGGAATTAGATGCTTGTGCCACCACTGCCTGGCATTGATAGATAGTTCTTAAGGGGCCACACTTACTTGTGAGAGTCGTGGTTTTAACTTGACTATGCCTTTCTTCCCTTGACCTGTCATACTCACTCGATTATTTGTCGTTACATATATTACATTAAACCACAGAGGCTGCAAGTAGATTGTTTTCTACAGAGACCCAATCTTGTTCAGATACAGCTCAATTTAATTGGGAGAGTTTCTTTTAATTTTTTATTTATTTTATTTTTGGAGGAGAGATATTTTAAAGACAAGGTTTCTTTGTAGTTTTGGAGCCTGTCCTACAACTAGCTCTTGTAGTTGAGACTGGCCTCAAACTCATAGAAATCCATCTGCCTCAGTCTCCCAACTGCAGGGATTAAAGGCATGTGCCACCACAACCCGGCTCAGGGAGAATTTTTAAAGTATTTATTGCAGCTGGTTTTCACTATAGTATATATTTTCTTAATCATTCCATTCTTACCTCTTCCTTGTACACTGTTAACTTCCAGTGTGTATGCTCTTTAATCGACTGGTTTGGCGTCTGAGAACAGGTAGGTTTGCACTTCTCCACGATCTATTTATTTACTGAGAGGTAGTCCTAAAGCATCCTCACATGTGACTTGTCTTATGGACTGCTGTAGATTTCAACGTAGAAATGTTAAAAGGGATACAGTTCATTGTGCAATAACCAAAAAACATGGTCATGTGGAATGTGGTCTGTCTCTGTTTCCTGGTATCAAATGTAAGAGGACTCCTTAGGAAGGCTGAATCCAATCGTCTATGTTTTTCTTGAGCATCTCCAACAAGGTCATTCAGCTGTTTAAAATACTAAGTAGTTTCTGATAAATTATAAATTGGAAATCCTTACTAGATCACTGGCTAATAAAAACTGAGGTTCTCCTGACGTTTTGATTTTTGCATTGCAAGTCAATTGGTACAAAATTTGAAGGGTAAGACAAAAACAATTTGAAAGATAAAATTATACCCATAATAGTAAAGCAATTGGATACACTAACCTCAAGAAGAAGAGGTTGTCAATTTCAAGTGTTTCTTCGAAGTGATAGCAGGAGTTTCAAGAGGTAGTGTGTCTGGCATTACATGCTCATAGTGTCAATTTGTCAAATGCTTTCTGTTAGAGGTCATTTTTTAAGATTTGAAAATACCATGGCATTTCGGATTGAACTTGAGACTCATTTTCAGTTTACTCTTAGAAATTCCGAGTTTATAGATTAATATATTTATATTTCACTTTCTGGTTGTTTTAGTTGTTTGAATTATGTCAAAATTTATTCAATATTATAAGATTATCAATATAGTCTAAGTTAATTGTCAGTCTACTCCCTACAGTATTGTTTCTCTAGGTCAAATTTATGGTGAAAATACATTGAATATTCATTTTAAAGGGACAGTTTAGATAATTAAAATTAGATATTATTTATGTTTTATTGGCATTTACTCATTGTACACAGGGCTTAGTTTTATAAAGTCATTATTATTAAAATATACCATGTACTTTTATAGTGTTGACCCAGACCTAATATGTATATATGATACATATGTGTTGCTATTGCAGAATATATATGTATATATGATTAAATATATAGAGAGAGATGCGTACTCCTCTGTACATGTATTTATGTCTAAAATTTAGTGGCTACATATGAGAGAATATCCAATTTGCAATATTTGTCCTTCTGAGATTGGGTTACTTGAGTTAATAGTTTTATCTGTTTTTGCAACCATATAATTTGATTATTGATTAGGGTAGAATGAAATTTTATTGTTCTTGTTGAGGAGGCCTTAAGTTCAATAAGATCCATGCTGCTTGCCAGAATGATATGACTGCCACCACTGCACTTTTACAGATATCCTGGCATGTGATCATTGTAGTGGTTCATAGGTGTCACAGCCAGGTAGAGCTACCAATTGCTTTCCTCTCTTAGAAACTTGTGTAGTTCCATGTTGTCCTATGAAAGTTAGTACTTAGGGAGGAAGGTTTGAGGTCATATCCACACAGATCCTTTTAGTCCTTTATTTTAAATTCTTAGTGTCTTCAGAAAGAGCAACTTAAGCTTCTGAGAAGCAACTATGGCCATGAAGAGCAATCTATAATTTTTGAAATCTCTTGGAATTCATTGATCAAGAGCTTGGAAAGGAAATTTTATATGCCTTACTGGGGATTTTGTTAGTCTATGGCTCATGAGGATTTGTGGCGTGACTGTTGTGTGTGTGTGTGTGTGTGTGTTTGTGTGTATATGTGTTTGTGAGTGTGTATGTGTTTGTGTGTATGTGTGTGTGTGTTTTATGAGACAGAGATGAGTAACTCTTCTGTGAGATTGTGTCTCCTGGACACAGTGAAGCTTCACCAATTCCATTATATTGCAGCAATATAGGCATATTTTGTGCCCCTTGTCATATTCTCCAGCCTCTCCAAGATACCATCCTCACTCAAGCTGATGCTCTTTTACTTTGATTGTTGTGTATGTGCTTATGTCTTTATAAGGTTTCTGAAAAAGTATAGAGCTTAATTCTAAATACAAAATTCACTGACACATGACATCTTAATCACATGAATTACAATTGCCTTATATACTTTCCATTTAACAAGATTTGCATTTATTGGAACTTTCTTAGTAAGGATGAAAATTGTTTATACTTCATTGCAACAAAAACTCAGAAAGCCTTTGCCAACCATTCCTCCATGTTCAGTTGGTCTTGGCTGAACACTGTTTCCAATACTCAGCACCCTATATTAGATATCCTTCTTTACAGATCTTATGCAACAAGCATAGGTCCTCCCCACTCTTTTCATCCTAATCAATGACTGATGTTTGCAGTCCAAACAGGCTATCACTGCATGTCAAACTTATTGAAGGGAACATTTTGCACCCAAACAATGAACAAAGAATGCAGTAGGAATTGTTTCTTCATATGAACAGTTGATATCCCTGAAACTATAAAGCAAATCCACGGGGCATTGAGAGGATCTGTCTACAGGTGATACTGATCTCATTCCAGACCATGGGATTCTGATGATGTTTTCCAATCTACAGATATTTGTGATGAAACCAGTGCCCTTCTCCACGACCACAAATATAGCCATGAAGACATTCTCCTTCATCTATCCCAGGTGCACATGGCTCCCTCTGACTCTTAGCTGGTTGATCAGACTCACGTAATTCCACTTATATGGGGAATTTTTACTCCTATCTTAGACCATATAGAAAAGTAACCTTGAAAGGGTTTAAAAATATAAATGCTGATGTCAGTGCCTGGTGATGTACAACTTTACTATAAGCACTAAAGAGATAGACAGTTGAGAAAGCAGGGCCACTCTCAGTAATATGCAAGTTCAAGGTGAACTTGTGATACATGAAACACTGTCAAAAATAAACCATATCCTGCACATGTCAAATTTCAGAAGAATATAGGAAAAATGTATCTTTACTTTGGTCTGGGTGGCATGTTCCTAGATTTATAGGAAGTAAAACCAAATTTTGAGATAAAACAAAACATTTTCTGTGAAATGTAATCCCCACAGAGAATGAAAGGCTAAAAGTTAGGAAAGCATAATTTCACACTACTTACCTGACAATGGGCCATAAAATATGTCTGAAGTGCCTATACTCAGTATCAAAAAGTAAAATATCAACAACTGGAAAATTGTATGAATATTTGACTTCTAGTCAAGGTACACAAATGATCATAGAAATGTTCAATGAAGTTGAAAATGTTCAATATTTGTAAAATATAGTACATCAAAGTCACAATAAATGTCTTTTAATAAAATGATTAGAAAGTATTGAAAATTTTGAACTTTTGTACATGCAAAATTAAAATAGATTAGTTACTGTAGAAGATAGTTTAAAATTTTCTCAATAGTTTAGTTATTACTATTGTATTAATAACAATATCACTGCAGAATGTACAACGCAGAGAGCTACAATCAGAATTTAAGATGGATAGAGGAACTCCCATGTTCATTGTAGTAATGTTCACAATTTTCATATATTCAATTTTATATGGGCTTATTAATCATTGAAACTTCAGTATAAGATAACAAATACCCTTCTCCTGCAAAAATGTTCAGGTGATAAAAGTGGAGGTAACCAGTTAGAAAGTATTTCAAGAGAGAAAGAGGGACAACAAGGAGGATGGAAGAAGTGTTAAGATAAAAATTAACTTAAACAGGGGTATAGAAAAGTCATTCAAGCAAAAGTGAGCAAGAGCTCACACCTCCAGTTTCACCAAGTCATGTAGTGTGCAGTCCAAAGTTCCAACTACAGGGTAAGACTGGAGAATAATGGTGGGCCTCATGACAAGACTTGCAATCCTAGCAATAAAAATTGTATGAGAAGTTCACTCAAAATATAGAGATGAGAAGATAAAGAGATAATATATATTAGAAATATAATTCTCAATAAATCAATCAAAAAATAAAAGATACTGAAAAGGCTGGCAATTGTGTCACACATTTTTAAATCAACACTTGGGAAGCAGGGGAGGTATACCTCTATGAGTTCAGAGAGAACCTTGTCTACAGAGAGAGCAGAGAGTTTTTCCAGGACAGCCAAGGTTACACAGAGAAACCCTGTCTCAACAACTACAAAAAAAGGACTGAAGGCAGAGTTCAAGAATTATTACCCATATATTCTCTCTATAACATATAATATGTAATTATGTAAAATATAATATATATATATATCCCAAAGAAATACATCATAAGTCTTTTCAATTATTAATAATTCTGAACAATACATGCATATTTTCACCTGGTCCATTTAGCTTTTATTTTTTATACATAGCATTTAAGTATCTTTAAAAATATTTTTATCCTTAATAATTTTCTTGTAGAATATACAGATTTCCTTTCAGTGGATTATCCATAAAACTCCCAGGTTTGTGCTCCACTTTTTATAAATTATAAGTTGAATTTCAAATGTTAAAAATAAAATTTATCAAATTAATAAAGTAAATATTAAGTACATTTGTGGAACTCTGAGACCCTTAAATTTAAGATCCAATATAGTGATGTACATCATCATTAAAATCATAATAACAATCCCATACTCATTATTGATTGTGACCCAAAGCTGTTTTGATGTTCAACTATTTTCCTAGAACTGAAAAGTTTGGATAATTGGGCATAAACAAAATGATTTAAAATAGTTTTTATATTGTTATGAAATAGAAGAGTTGACTTAAACAGTTACTGTTTTGGTAAGTAGATAGAAATTATTGAAGAACGTAACATTGACTACAGTTCTCTGAACACTATTTAAAGCTATTTAAAGATATAGGAGATTATTTTTCATTTGTGTATGCTTTTAAACTATTTTCCCTTTTATATATAACACGATAAGATATAGTGAATGATATTTAATGTATATTGACCCCTTTGAATATTGTGATCCAAAATTTTAATGCATAGATTTTAGCAATGAACAATTTCTTCACCCCAATATCTGGGACAAAATAGGGAAGAAAAATGACATCTATTGGCATCCAATACAGTTATACAAATTATATTTGTCTACTTTACTCACAATAGAGTCATAATAAATTTATTAACAAATAGAAAATTGATTTATATTTATTTAAGTCTTCTTAATATTATCTACAGTCTGAAAGAGGTACTTATCAGAAGACAAATGCTTTAGCAGAAGTGGGATGGGGTGGGGCAGGGGAGGTGGAGTCGAGTGAAACCATCATAGCCATGGTTACCAGTCACATAAAAATCAGCAACTGGTCATTACCTACTAATCAGGTTATTATTAGTCCACAGAAAACACTAGATGGGCCAGGTGGTTCTTATTGAATGGGGTAATTCAGTGAATTTAATAGTGTTTCTTTTACTATTTGAGAAATGAAAAAATAAGGAAGAGTTTGAGAAGGAACTGTTAATTATTTCAGCCATGGTATAGAAAGAAAATATTTTGTTATGAGTTTGATCATACTGTAGTTCTGAGCTTTATTTTTTATAATACTTAAATAATAACTTGACTGATGTCTTGAAATGTGTAACACTTGATGTTTAAATGTTTAGTAAATATGCATGGAACATGGAATTCTTAAGTACTATTATAATTTCTTGAATTTTCATCCTCTTCTTCAAAATTATCTATATTACAGTTTTTTTCCAGAACTCCTTCATCATAGAAAGTGTCCAAAGTCTCATTTCCTGAAACATCAAAATTGGCAGCCATGATCTTCATTTTATATTTCCTTGCTTGAAATACAATCATATAATCTATGAATGATTAATTTCTCCTTGTATTATTTTTCTTCTGACTCATTACATGAATACATTTTTCAAAACTTTGTGCAAACTAAAAAATGTTGATCATTTTTCCTTTTAAAGTACATGAAATTTTAGAATGTTAAGATTATGTTTTCCTTCCATCTTACATTTGTCAGAATGTAACATAGTGTAGAACACTATGACAGCTTTAGCTGGCAAGGATGTGGGGTAAAAGAAACAGTCCTCCATCTCTGGGTAGGAGTGCAAACTGACACAGCCCCTTTGGAAATCAGTGTGGTGATTTATCAGTAAATTAGGAAACTACCTACCTCAAGACACAGCAATACCACTTTTGGGTATATATTCAAAGGATGTCCATCGTACCACAAGGACATGTGCTCAAATATGTAATTTTTTGTAATAGCCAGAACCTGGAAAAAACCTAAATGCCTCTTGACTGAAGAATGGATAGAGAAAATGTGATACATTTACACAATGGAATACTATACAGCAGGAAAAATTAGTGACATCATTAACAGTTAAATGGATAGATCTAGAAATCACCACATTGAGTGAGGTAACACAGACTCCCAAAGATAAATATAATATGTACTCACTCATAAGTGGATTTTAGACATAAAGCAAAGAAAAAACACCCTACATTTTATAACCGCAGAGAATCTAGACAACAAAAAGGACCCTGAGAGAGACACACATGGATCTAATCTACAAGGCAAACAGAAAAAGACAAGATCTCCTGAGTAAATTGGGAGCATAGAGATCATGGGAGAGAGCAGAAGAAGAGAGGGGGAGGAAGAGAGCAAAGGAGAGAGAAATATATATCTCAATAAACACAATAAATTTATATTTTCCAAAGTTGTAACTATTTCCAAATCAATAAAATGCATTATTCTTTATAAGATGACCTGTGATCATTTAAAAGTGTTGCTATTAGTATATTTATTAAATTGCACTGAAATTATACCTAAAAGTACAAAAAGTGTATAATGTATTTGAGGAAGATACCAACATAGCTTGTATTATTACTTCATTTTATATATATATATACATAATATTATATATAATATATATTAAATAATATATATTTATATATATATATATAAAATGATGAAAATGCACATTTTTATACTTTAAGACATTATGCTTTTTTGTATTTCTTTAATAATACCATATTTTAGAAACATTTTTAATTGTAGTTTTGTGAGGCATAATCATTATTATCATCAATTAATTCATTTATGGGTGAAATCACCTTCTGTTCACATTTAGAAAGAGAATTATGTTAAATATTATTCTTAAGTATATATCCTTTTTATTAGCTTTAAAAATGTATTCCTTTTTGATATAGAGTCCTTAATCAGAATGTACAGCTTGGTTCTCTCTGTATTTTATCATCAATTTGGGTTTATTTTGTTATCTATAACCTTTTAGTGTGGATTCTGCTTGCAGTGATTTCTTCTCACTGAGATTTTATTTTCAAAAAGAGAAACATATAGTCATGTATTTAAGATTTATTCAATATATAGCACTTGTTTTGTTCTGTTTTAAAATTTAGGTTAAGAAGGATAGAGCCCCCATTTACCGAAAAAAACACAAAAGTAAAAACACACATGAAGTTTAATTGCTCAAGTGATCAGTGTACATAATAAGTTAATTTAAGTAAGACAGGCAATTTAAGGCAAAATGAATGGGCCTAATTTAACTAAATGCTAAGCTGTGTGAATATACCTGTGGTCTCTGGAGTAGCAAACAGTCTATGTGTGAGCTGCCTTTTCAGTTCAAGGCTGGTTGGTGAATTTCAACTTGTGCAAACAATTCCAAATTTCATAAGCTGATCTCTTTTAATGATTATTTTATTACGCCTCTCTGTGGATTCCTTTTCTTAGGTTGAACTCTAATTGGTTCCACGTTTCCCCTTCAGGCTTTTCCAGAACTCCCTATATATACAAGCTGTTAGAGTAAACTAAATCCCCTCTACTTTCAACTTCAAGTAAATTCTTATGCGCACTGTGTAATATTTTGTCTTTTTTTCAATTCTCAGTTCCAATACTTGTTTCACTGTCTTCCTCTGACTCTATTCATGTGGATAGCATGTATGTCCCATGTGTAACCATGAGTTTTCCCCAGCACTTTTAAACTGGGTACAAAGACTAAACCTAGAAGAATCCTAGGTACTTTGAATGAGAGTAAACTGTACTTGCTTGAAACTAAACACATATATAAAAACAAAATTAGACCCAATAAAGTACCATATGTTCTTATAAAACGTGCATTATCTTTACAGAATCAACATCAGTATCAAGTTAGAAAATATTGGCTTTTATTGAAAGAGTTATATAGCTCAAAGTAGCTCTGATCATGATCCCTAATATTAAAACAAAACAATGATGATAGAACTGCAAATCTCACAAACAACTCATGCCAGGAAAGCTAATCTATGTCTAGGATTGAAGCCCCACTAAAGTTCACCACATCATATCAGTGTGCCCTTTCGTAGTCCCTGTTTGGGTCTTCCTTAGGTAACCAATTTCAGGAGACTTCTCTGAGATGGAAAGAAAATGAAGTCCTCCTATTCCTTGGATTTTAGAATCTTTCTGAACCCTCTTTTGTTATAATCCCTGAGCCTCAGGAGCAGAAGCTGTGTTGTAGATGTTATCAGTTGTGTGTGGGAGCCAGGTGATCACTTGTTATATCATATATTCACACACACACACACACACA
>JAQHUG010000777.1:75234-92513 GCA_028555095.1 Dicrostonyx torquatus | reverse complement strand
ATGATTCATTCCTCTTTCCTGATTCTTCAGCCCTGTACCAAGAACTTGAAGGTGCTCTATGGCAGTGAACCAAGGTGTGATCATCAAATATAGACTGTCTTTATAAATCTGGCTCTTACTAAGAGCTGATCCTGGGAAATTTTACAACCTCTTCTTGTGACTGATTTCTTTGCTCTACCATGGTTTTATTGTAATGAGGAACAGCTTCCCCTATGCAGTAATGAAAATTTGCATGCTTGTGGAGTAATTCTGTTCCTTGTTGCCCTAGAATTTAAAATCTGCTTTTCAAAGGGAGAAAGCAAACCATATAAAATGGCTGCTTCCTTAAATCTCTTCAAATCTAACCTTTGTACAGGATTTGAATTAACTTTTGCATAGCTTTGGGGGTGCCTATCATCTGGTGGTCATTATTATAAGGTAACTGGATAAATAAAGGTTGGTGCTCTAATAACTTTAGGACATTCTTCTCCAGTTTCAAAATGTAATGCTGTAGTTTGTTCTGCTATAATTATTCTGTCTGTGTCTGAGTATTTTTTTAAATCATTAGTAGATCTTTCTAACGCATGTATCTTATCAATTTTTTTTCATTTTCATTGGCAAGTCTTTCTAATACTTGTATCTTATCAGTAATAAGTCTTTCTAAAACTTGTGTCTTATCAACACACTTCTTTGTCTATGTGGTAATGTCATGAATTGGAGTACCAATTGTTGTTTTATCTTCAACATAGTGGTCATGCCTTAATCTACTGCTATTTAGCCAACAATTGTTGCTTCACAGTTACCAACCTGTTTCTCTGATAGTAGGCCAGCCACTCCTGGCAGAAATTCTCTTTCCACAGTCACTGAACCTGTTGCTTCCACTAGAGGTAGCTTTAGCTAAATCTCAAGATTTAACAGCTGACTCGAGATTCAGAAGCCGGGGTAAAAACCTGCTGGCTCAGGCTGGATAACTCTCTTTTTTTCTGGCAACTCCAAAAGAGAGCATCCTTCCTCTGTCCAAACAAAAAATACCATACCATTCCAAATCACTCCAAGCTATTTTCTGTGCATCTCTCTATTTCTCCAAGATGATATGATGCTCTGTGATTACTCTATATCAACTATTTGCTAACTCAGGCTCCTGTTCCAAGGTTAATTTTGTTTAATCAACTCAAATGAAAACTCATGGTTTACAGTGTAATTGAATATCTCCCAACAATTCCTCTTTAGTGTAAAGGTTATGCCTGGTAGCCTATGACTTAGACAACCATGTATTTTTAGCATAGGTAATGGTCTCGGATGAGATCTGTCTTCTGTAGCAGTGTTTTTTGCTAAGTTTTTTTTCTCCTCTCTCTTAGTTACTTTTCTCAAGAGTATGATAAAATATTTGATAGAAGTAACTTATGAATAAGAAAAAGAAGCCGTGTTTGGCTCATACTTCATCATGGAGAAAGTATGGAACACTGACTCTGTAGTAGCAGAAGTATATGTCAGGACTCCTCACACAAAGGCAAGAACTCAAAGCAGGGAGAGCAAGCTACAAGAGGAGTTTTTAAAAATACCTGCAGTAACCTATTTCTTTACCTAGATTGCACAGCTTCCCAAAATTTTGCCATCAGTGTAGCATGTTTAAATACATGAACCTGTTAGACACTTCTGATGGCATGGCATATTCATATTAAAAAAGGCTTCACAAGGAATAGAGCTTATTTCAACTTTATTCAAATCTAGGATTTTATAATCCAGAACTGTGCCATTTAGTGGTTAAACATATTTAAAAGTATGCCAAATTTAGAAAAAGACAACTACAAATCTGATATTTGAAAAATGACTTGTGCATTTCCTCTTATATACAGCATAGGTTGCTGACAGATGCAGAATCAAATTTCTATTTTCATGCAATTACTCTCAACAGCAAAGTAAAGGGAGTCATCCATAAAGTCCCAACATAAAAGGCTTTATTCTAGATGATTGTAGACATCACATTTCTCAGAAATTGCCCTGTTTTCTATCTGCAACAGAAAAATGCACATTATTCCATTTTGTATCATTTTCTCCAGGCAGGAATCGGCTTGTTACTTTGATGGAAAAATAAAGAAATTTTATCAACTTATAAACAAATGATTCTCTCTTTCATTTATAGAAGGAATAAACAGAAAACCCCATGAATTACACCACTAAATAAGCTATTGATTGCATCAGAAACTCCCAAGAGCCTTTAATATTCATTTACTTTAAAGCACTCCTACCGTCTCTTCTCACTTTAAGTTTATTATGAATTATTCTTTCTGCCTACTGTATTTACAACCTCAGTTTCTTACACTACTAAAAGAGGCTGGGAACATTGTATTATTATTGTATTAGAATTTTCACATTCTAATACAATAAAAATGTGTTGTTTCTTTTGCATTATTTGCAAGATCTTGCACATATATTCTGAGCCCGTCACTCTACAGTCTGGCCTGCTGGTACATCATAGTCTTCAGCCTACTCTGATTATATCTGATAATTGTAATGTCCTGTATAAGCTGTGCCTCTCTCCCTCTGTGAGAATTTCCTTTCATCTCAGAACACAATAACCTATTGTTCATCCCAGAAAGCCACACTACGATTTTGTTTTCTTCACATCTCATGCTTGATCTTAAGTCTTTTAAAACCAGGCTCAATTTTTGAAATATTTCTAAACGTCTCTCTTGAGACTGTGCCATTTTTGTTGGCAGTCATGTCATGGCACTATTGTACATCTTGTTTCAAACTGACTATTCCTTTTAAAAAAAATTTCAATGAATGAGAGCTTCAAAATATTTGCAAATGTTCCCAAATGTCTTCATGGTATAGTTCCTTCTGTTTGTGTGCTGCTTTCATTGAATAATGAATAATAAAAAAATGGCCTTGGCCCAGTTGATAGGACAAAACTTAGGTAGGTGGAGTAGACAGAACTAAATGCTGAAAAAAATAGAGCAGAGTGGCAGATGCCATGGATCTCCTGCCTGAGGTGGACACTGGTTAGATTCTTGCTGGTAAGACACAGTCACTTGGCAATACACAGATTAATGGAGATGGGTTAAAAATTATATATATATATATATATATATGAGTTAGCCAATAAGAGGCTAGAGATAATGGGCCAGGCAGTATTTAAATGAATACAGTTTCTGTGTGATTATTTTGAGTGTAAGATAGCCGAGCGACCGGGATGACAAGCAGCCCACTCCTCCTGTTACATCTTCATTAGGGTTACTATTGCTGCGATGAAACAACATGACTAAAGCAACCTGGGGAGGAAAGAGTTTATTTGCTTACACTTCCTCAATCATAGCCCATCACTGAAGAAAGTCAGTACAGGAAATCAAAACAGAGCAGGAACCTGCTAAGACAATGGAAGGGTGCTACTTACTGGCTTGTTTCCTACGGCTTGCTCAGACTGCTTTCCTATAGCACCCAGGACCATCAGCCCAGGGATGGCACCACATACCGGGGAACAGGTCCTCCCACACCAATCATTAATTTAAAAAATGCCTTATAGGCCTGCCTGGAGCCGGTCTTATAGGGGCATATTCTTAACTGAGGTTTCCTCCTCTCACTTGACCACGTGTCAAGTTGATAGAACACTATCCAGCACACCCAAGTTATATAAAATAACCTTGAAGAAAAAAATAAGTCATTCCTAATATGTTCATTTATAAATTACATACATTTTATTTCATGAATTTCTCTAGACTTTCTATAATTCTGACATTTCCCTTAAACTTTTTGTAATCAGGATTATAATATCTCCAAAAATTACCCTTTAAATTCCTTTTTCTTTAGAAAAGGAATGTGTTCAGATGTCCATTATGAGCTTAAAATGAGCAAGGTACCTTTTTACACTTACACCATCTCTTCCTTAGCTCCCAACACCAGCTCTTCTGATTCCATTAACTGTCCAACATCAAATGAGAAGTCAGCCCAGACAAGTCTCCTTTCCTGAACCTTTTCCTTACAAAGAACTGAAATGGACAAATAGCCAAGTTAGAACTGTATCATGTATTAAATCTTTAGAGCAAAACATAAGTTTGAAAGATAACTTAAGACATTCTTTATTTTCAGTTTTTCTTCCACCTCAATTTTCAATCTACATTAATAAAGATATCCTCGTGAAGTTTGACACATTCACGTACATACACACTCTCATATGCCTTGAGGATTTCTCTTCATTTTTCTCATCTTCAACTCCACTGTTCCTACTCCCGTTTTGCTGTTTTGTGAATTCTTCTGTAACAGTACAACATCCTCACTTGATATTTAAATTTGTTGAAAACGGATGGAAAAAGAGGTCATGTATGTGCAAGGTATGGAAGAGCGGTATTGAGAGGGTACAGAGTGAGGGAAAGGAGGGAAGCAATGCTGAAATTCAAACATGATCTCAAAAATGAACAACAAATGAATAAAATCATTTAAAACACTTTAATATTTGTAAAAGATACAGTAGTACACTTTGTTAAAAACCTCTCTGTTTCTTGAATATTAGATATCATACTTCAAAAAAAATATATATGTCCACCAAATAAGTGTGTGAAATCCTTACATCTCCAAAATGAGTTTTTACCTTCAAGAGGAAAAGTTTTAAAAAAATTAATTAGATTATAATGATATAAAGACAAAATTTTCCTGTTTCCATCATATGTTCTATTTTTTACAAATTAATACTGTGGACACATTCTGTAAAATTTGCTCCACTGTTATTCTTTTGTCATATATTATATTATTTGTATGAAGTCATAAATTGCTCATGAAAATAATTGATTCATAAAACCCAAACTTGACCAAGTGGGAGTATTGTTTCACACATTTGTATTCATCTTATCCTTGATAAGATGTGAAAAGATTAAACTCTTGTTTATATCCCCTATAAGATATAACCACTAGCAGTATGACTAAGCAAAATGTTCTTTGAAATAATACTAAAATTCATATGCAAATTTATGCCTAGTGGTAAAGGATAAGACTTTGTCATCTCTGTTTGGTATGCTACAGGTGGAGTTACAGGAAAGAAAACCATGATCAGATTATATTCTATTAAAAATATCTTCAACAAATGCATTATAAAGTAAATGAAGATGATGAGAAAGTTTTTAAAAGTCTCTATATCACAATGTTTAATTTAAAATATAATTTGTGTATAATGACATCAGTATTTTGTAAGTTACTCAAAGGTGACAAGAAAATTTAACTGAAATACACTAGCAATGTATCTCAGCCTTTCATAAAACATGAGAATTGGCAGTGGATGTTTAGTGAGAGATAATAGTTGATAGAAAATAACTTGATTTACATGCTAAAGAAATTAAATGAAAAATGTGCACTCTCCATTTATGAAAGTTTTTTTCTGTCTTATAGCTTAAGCAACATCAACAATACAAATTATGTGACTATTCCTGCATGCATATCTTAGATTATCAGTATTTAAAGGATGAAGTAGAAGAATCTCTCTCAAAATATTAAAATAACATGCAGCATATAAAAATATGTTCTCTAAGGGAAAAAATCTTTTCATTTCTTATGGACTTTATAAAGGTAAGAAATTAGTTACAGTGGTGATTATCCAAGCCCTCAAAAAATAATTGTTAATGGACACAAAAGAACTTGGATAGAAGTAAAGATGGAATACAAAAGAACACATATTACCATGAAGTTACTTGAAAGAGAGTGTCCTCCAATGGCTCAAGTACGTGAACACATGGTGCCCAGTTGTGGCACAATTTTGAAAAGTTTATGAACTGTGGCCTAGGTGGAAGAAGTATGTCACTGAAGAAAGGCTTAGAAAGACTAAAAACCCACTCTTCATGACTGCAGTTTCAGGTAAGAGTTCCCAGTTTATTCCTCTTTCTGCCATATATGGGTGTCCATCTCTTACCATGATAGACTTTTATTCTTCTGAAACTATAAGATCAAACAAACTATTCTATAAATTGTGTTGGTAATGGTATAGTGATTTATCACAGCAAAAAAAATAAATAATATAAATGACATAAAATGTCAAAGATAATATTCTTAAAAGTATATAGGATTTGGACATAGAATGAGGTCAGGTCACTCTAATCTTCATTGGCGCCTATTTTCATGTGGCAATTTATTCTGAATGCAACTGAATGCGGTGTTCCTAAGGCTCAGGAGATCCTTATATCAACATCATTCACAGGACTTCTCCCCAGAATTGTGAGATCAGCAAACCACTGCTGGGGGTCCAGAAATCTTCAGCTGGCCTACTTACTTGGATGTGCTACAGAGAGCTCTAAAGTTACAGTTATGATAAATTGTCACTCTGGTTGGGAGTGAATGCTTTGATGATGCAGCTGTCTTTGGAATGTCTGTTCATCTGCATAATCTCTCATCATCACTGGTCTGAGTAATCCCAATAAACTCATTGGTCCAGCAGAGTGTTTTGTCTCTATGTAATGAATGGATGTTTGTACATGTTTTCCCATGAAGAAGCTCACATATCTACGTGCCCTGACAGTGGTCCTCAACTATCAGTCACTGAACCTAAAGTGGAAAGGTGGCAGCTCACCATGAATAGAATTAAGTATTTGAAAAAATATTTCTGATTCAGTTTTTCAGTCTCCATAAGAGACAATCTGATTCTCTCATGAGTCACTATAGGCTGTTGTCTGATCTACTGAACAACAAACTGTTAATTCAGTATTTTTAAGCTTCTTATTGAAAATTACTAACTGTTTTAATGCTTTCACTTGCTCCTTTTCAGAAGGATTTTCCTTCTGTACGAATGGGAAATAGAGTATAGCATAAAAAAACCTCACAAGAATTTTCTTTTCCTAACTCAAGGCTCTAAACATACTAGATGTAAAAATATTGTTTAGAATGAAATCATAACTACAATAAGCAACATATTACTGTTTCAGATCAGAAACCTACTCCCATTTTTATTTTGCTCAAACTGTCTCCAAACATGTCTCAAAGCCGTGAATATATAGTGATTTTATGACCATTTCTGAAGTTTAAGTTCAAAGAGTGATGCAGCTAACGAGAGCAAAGCCCATTTAGGCCTGTGCACCCTTTCATAAAACATGAAAATTGAATCACTGATCTGTATTATTTAAGCTTTAAAAGCAATTTTCTTGGATTACCTGGCTATCTTAAGCAAATGAACCTTTCAGTCTCATTTATACAAAGTGATCTTAATTTTTCATGGTATTTTGGGCAAAGTTTGAAAAGTCTACACTAAAAAAAATTCATGTAAAACATATTCTATAGTGTGTGAGAGCTGTACAAATTCATTATTAAATGATTTAGTTGAATCTTCCCTGTCAAAATAATGAAACATATCTTTGAGAGGAAATGGGAATAAGGTGGGAATAGTTGGGGAAAACAGTAGGAGAGTTAGAAATTATTTAAATATGGTTTTTATATGTAAATTTTTCATAAAATTAAAATCATCTGTCTTACTGAATAAGTGGCTACAGCGTACTCAGACTTAATATAGTATCTATATCTTAGATTAACCTCAATGTTCAGGAAGAGAGAAAAAGTAGAAAAATGTAAGAGTAAAAGATTAGAGAAGACCAGGATGAGAAACTATGTCTTCCAGAAACTGACTGTCCTAAGTTCATTTCTGCCGCTGTGATAAATGGTAGTGATGCAAACGCTGTTATGCAAAGGGACATTGAGGACAAAGGATTGGAAGGCATACAATTCCAGGTGACAGTCCATTCCTTTAGGACAGTCAAGGCAGAAACTGGAAGCATAGCATTTGCAGCCAGAGCAGAGAGAAAATAAATGCACAGATCCTTGGTTCTTCTATTTATTCTTAAAGATTATGGGCTTAGTCTAGTGAATGGTGCTACCCATAGTAGGCTAGGTGTTCATTAATCAACAACCAAGGCAATTGTCAACTGCTGATCTGATACATAAACTTTCTCACTTGAGGCTCTCTTCCAAGAAATTCTGTGTTGTGTCAAACTGATTTTTAAAAAAAGTCACATTGACTTTCACATTGTCAAAATAAGAATAGATAATGATAAAATGAAAATCTTTCTGTAGCACACCCTTACCCAAAGACAAATTCCAGTATTTAAATTTTAAATAAACCTTCAGAAATGTCTGGCTTATCACACAACAGTGCCTTATTTCATATTTTAAAGAATGTAGGTTCCTGCTTTTTAAATGTTCTTTTATAATTTAGACACTTTGCAGCATCTCTTTGTCTAGTATGAGCTATGAGTTTACACGTGCAACATTTCTGTTGTCGTGTCCTATCGTGTACTCATTCATTGCCTCCTGTATTTAAAATTTTAAACCCTCTCCCTACAATGCTCTGTGAACCTTGGGAGGAGGGCTTGTATCACATTATTCTAGTTTACCAAATAAAATGAAAATAAAACCTGAATGTAAAAAAATCAGCAAATGAAATTGAAGAAATATTTTATACCTTTTTTGAATAATATTTATTTTATTTTAAGATTTTTACCATAATTAAATCACTTCCTCTTTCCCTTTCTTCTCTCTTAAATCTCCATATGCCCCTCTTTAGACTCTTTTAAAGCATAGTGGCTTTTTACATTAATCATTGTTTACATAAATGTGTGCACAAGTGTGAAATCTTAAATACATAAGTCCAACCTGTTCAGTCTTTATTATTATTATATTGATATATTACTTATATCTCTATTTTCATGTAAAAGTATATGTTGGCATTCCACTTAGCATGACCTATAAATAATCTTAAGGATGTTGTTCCTTTTCAGTTTCTGGTTAGTACCTGCATTTTGTTGTTAGAAGTAAGGGATGCACAAACAAAGGAAAATTAGTTGACGATAAAAATAATTCTTGTGTTTCTCTAAACACACTTATCTCAGAAGTCGCTTTAATATCAAATAAATGTTAATATGCAATATAATAATTGATATTTTAACAAAATTAAGTATTTAAACATTTCACCTAAATCTATTGTTGAAAATGATTAAATGTTCTTGATAGAACTCAATGCAATAAATAATAAAATGTCTTTACTAGGAGTAGAAGATTAGATTTAGATTAGAAGATTAGTATTAGATTAATAAGAAGGTTAGATTTAATTACAGATTCCTTTGTAGAAACATTCCTGAGCTGTCATAGTTATCTCTTCTCATAAATTGAAATCTTATGACATTCCATTGTTTGAAGGATTCTGCCAGAGTTTGCTCTTCAGCAATTCTCACTCTCAAACCTTCTATAGTTAACTGTAAAAATAATGCCAAGACCCAATGAACTACCCCTGGGCGTATACCCAATGGATATTTAATCATACCACAAGGACATTTGATTAACAATGTTCATAGAAAGCATTATTTGTAAAAGCCAGAACCTGGAAACAAGCTAGATGCCCCACAACTGAAGAATGGATAAAGAAAATGTGGTTCATTTACACAATGGAATATTTCCCAGCTGTGAAAAACAGTGACAGCATGAAATTTGTAGATAAATGGATGGAACTAGGGAAAACCATCCTGAGTGAGGTAACCCAGACTCGAAAAGACAAACATGGTGCTCACTCATAACTGGGTATTAGCAGTAAAGCAAAGGATAGCCAGACTACAATCCACAGCTCCACAGAATCTAGGCAACAAGGAAGACCCTAACAGGGACACATGGATGGCATTAGAGATTTCCTGGGGAAACTGGGGAAGGGAGAGGGCGATAAAGAGGAGGGGCTGGGAGATGAGAACATGAGGGAATGGCACGGTCAAAGGAAGAAAGGAACATAATAGAAGCACAATGAAAAAGATCTTGATAGAAAGAGCCATCATGGGGTTAGTGAGAAATCTGGTGCTAGGCTAATTCCCAAGAATCGACAAACATGACCCCCATAAGACTCCTAGCAATTGTGGAGAGGGAGTTCAAAATGGCCTTTCCTTGTAATCAGATTGATGAATACCCCAACTATCATCATAGAGCCTTCATCAAGCAACACACTCACCAGATGCAGAAATCCATAACTAAGCACTAGACTGAGATCTAAGAATCCAATCGAAGACAGGGAGGAGGAAATATATAAGCAAGAGATGTCAAGATCATGATGGAGAAATCTACAGAGACATCTGAACGAAGCTTGTGGAAACTCATGAACTCTAGACCGACTGCTGTGGATCCTCCATGGGACCAAACTAAGACCTTCATATGTGGGAAACAGTGGCAAAGCTTAGACTATCGGTGAGGCACCTGGCAGTAGGAGAAAGATCTATCCTAGGTGCATGAGCTAGCATATTGGAGCCCATTCCTTATGGTGGGATACCATGCTCAGCCTTAATGCATGGGGGAGGGGCTTAGTCCTGCCACAACTTATTGTGCCAGACTTTGTTGACTTCCCATTGGCACACTAACCCATTGGAAGGAGAGGATAGGGGTGTGCTGGAGGGGCAGAGAATGGGAACGGGGAAGAACTGTGGATGGAATGTAAAATGAAATTTTAAAAAGTAAACTAAAATTAAGAAGAAGAAAATAAATAATGCCAATTTATTGTAAACACTGAGTGGGAAGTTGTTCTCTTAGTTTAAGACACTTCTCTGATGTAGACCCATAAACTGTAGGGTAATGGTAGAGAGACCAAGTCTTCCATCCCTCTTCCAAATGTAGGAAAATAAGTGTTCGTCTTAAACTTATCAAAATCTTGCTCTTGTCTGTATCAAGGAGAACATCCTTCATGGAGCAGTACTAGAAAAAAACAGCAGAAGACAGCACTTTCATCTTGAAGAACACAATTACATGTTGGTGAACCCTGTTACTCAGAATAGCAATGAGTCCATCTCTTCATTACTGGACCCAAGACTCTTTGCCAGTTTCTGAACACATATTAGTGCTGAGATATTATTTTTAAAAAATTGAGTGAAAGAATAACAAAGGCTCTCGTGTGAACAGGCAGCTTTAGGTGTGCTTTTCCCTAATTCATAAAGACTATTAGCCTCATTGGATCCTTTACTCACTTGTTATCAATATAGAACATCTGTCTGCCCCTAATCTTTTCAAGGAAATAAGTCACGAGGTAGAAGGTAATGTCCGGATATCTCTAGGAACAAACTATTTTGTCTTAATAACATTTCCATGACCATCAAACATCAGACCTTCTAAGAACCCAAAAAAATATCCTTTATCCCACTGGCCAGCAACTTGAATTTCCAGTGTTCATTTTTGTTCCCTTTTCCCCAGTCCTCTTTTTTCCCCGATTAAAAATGGCTCTCTAAAAGTTTGTAGTCAAAATTGCCTTTTATTTTCATATTAACATAGCACGTTCATGCTGTTTTTTATCATCAGAAACTATTAATTGGATTATTTGATGAAATCATGATAACAATAATGTAGCATGAATTTCTCTAGATTATTTCATAAGGTGTGTAGACCAACATTAAGAGAACAAAAGAGGAATAAACCTCCATCAGGGGATTTCCATGAAGTAAGTCTGGTCAGAATGCTTACCTAATAAAACTATAAGATAACAGGTTCTTTCTGGCCAAGTCATGAGAAGTAAAGCTCAGGCTTGGCGATTCCCACCCCTTAGCAGAGGCAAACATGGCCAATCAGGACTGCTCTTTTCCATATTCCAGGAATTGCGTGGTGGACAAACTTAAAGAAAACAGACAACTCTCAAATAAAAACTGACACAACCTGTTAATCCTAAATGGTAGGAAATCATCACAGCCAAATCAATTAAAGCAATCTTTTTATTCCTCCACACAAGATGCATACCTCTAAGGCAGGGTTCAAGAGATCAGCATTTGACATGAGGTAGACAAGGATTTTATAGCTCAGTGGTTAGCAAATGGGGGAGTTGGCAGGCAACATGGGCAGTGCGGGGATAGGAGGTGAAGAACACAAGCATAAAGAGTTAGTCATAATGACCTTCTGAAACAGAGACATGAGGGCAAGATTGTCTGCCGAGGCAGCCAAAACAACAACAAGCTTTTGAAATAGAGGTAGGGCTGAAAGATTGCTATAAACAACTTTTTGAAATAAAGATATCATTGCCATGTTCTGGAATTGGTAGTACAGAGCTAATTGTATTTAATGTTAGAGGTGGGGCATAGCCCAACACTTGTGAAATGGAGGTTTAATTCATGAACACAAATGAGTCTAATTTGTCTTTGCTAAGCCAAAGATGAAAACAGGGTGGTATATCAAATCCACTGTCTGCAGTGTATGGCTCATTGCTTTTTTTTTCCCTTGTCTAAATCTCTTTGCAGTAGAGTCAATAAAAGTGTCACTTTTAAAGCTCTCGTCTGATCTGAGTGAATACTTTCATTCTTCAGAATTCCTAGAGACAGTCACATGCCCTTCTGTTCATATGGAAGCCTTAACAATGGAAAAACACACAGAATTCTCAGAATGTGAGAGGTGGAGGCGAAGAAGAAGAGGAGCTAAAGTTGAACTTTCCCTAACAGTAAGTTCAAGGCCACCCTCACCAGCACTAAATTCAAGACCACATTAACATGTGATTTCAATGATGACAAAAGCAGGCGTATGGATAAATCTGGTACAGTTTTTGTCCACTTTCCAAAAGTTTGTATTGGTCAACTAAATAGCTTTTCAAAACTCGCTGATCAACAATCCCACTCAGGGAATGCCAATCATATTTTGGAGCACTCACCCATAAATGAGGCACAGTCTTGAAGGAAAAAGTGTTTTAAAATGTTTTCAGTGTTTTTTTTTACTTACATTTCAAACCTTGATGGTTTATAAATCTATGTATAAATACATATATATTGAGCAGCTTATGACTCTGATATTATACTATTCATCTATCAAACATATAATAAACATCACTTTTAGGCAAAGTAGTTTAATTGATAACCAGGAAAACAGTTTTAAACGTATTATTTATATCAGGAGATCATTATCAAAACTATTAAAAGCAGGGGCGGTATGTGTGCAAAGTATCATTCCAGTTTTTTGCACATATGTATTGATAACCTATATTTCAGTTTATGTTTGACCTTTGTAGGAAATATAAATCATTTCAGAGGGGTTTACTTGATGTTTTATTTCATTATTATTTTATTTCTATTTCCTAAAGTTGTGAATGCATGCAAGAGAGCAGTGCAGAGTGTGGAAGGGACATTATATGGGAGGGTTTCCAGGGAAGAAAGGAAAAGGAGAAATGAGGTAATTATATTTACTTTCAAAAAATACAAGAGTTAACTTAAAAAAAAAAACCCTGTAAGTCAAAAGGAAGAGTAAAGGTTGATTTTAGTCTCCATCTCCCACTAGCATGTGAATAGACTGTTTCCCATGACTGACTATACACACAGATACATACACTACCTATATTTCTAATTTATTTTCAGTGAAAGTTATTGGACTTTTTCAGAGTTTTTGCCTTTAGAACAGATTGGTTCCCTGGCATCCTTTCAACGAGTTCCCTCATCAGAAGCCCGGCTTTCATGAACCATTGTTTACTGCACATTCAAACTCCACAGCTTTTTCTAATGACTCTGCTTTCCCGGCTTTCATTTTATAAGTAAATGGAAGGGCTGAAAAGCCTCCCTGCTGAGGGGGGCTGATTTTGGAAAGTGACTTTCGAATGCCTCAGCCTGTCCTTTAGGAAATTTTACTTTCCCCACCAGGAGTCTCCTTCCTTAGCATTCTTTCATATTTTCGAGATGCTTTTGTCTGGGACCTCATTTAGAGCGGTGTAGCCAAGTGGAAAAAGCCCTGTGCTGAGGGGAAGGGCGGTTGCAGCACAGCCTCTACCGCTCTGCATGCTCACGCTGTGGCCTTGAACTTTCCCGTGCTAAGAAATACCAAGGCCTTTTTACCACTGCTTTTCTGCTTTCTATGCCCATCTTTTGTCCTTCAGAGAAATTTGAAAGATAAATTACATAAAGTACCTTTTTTGTTTTTTGTTTTGTATAAGCAATAGGGTATTCTTGACAAATTAGTGAATTGGAAATAAAAGCCTATAATGTCCAATTTAAAATAATAAGTATATGTGCATGTGCACTGAGTGGGAATTAATAGTTTTGATCAGGTTCTGTTATCCCAGGCATTTTACCAGGTGTTCTAAGTATATTGTTCCATTTATTCTTCACTGCTGCATTGTGTTAATTGTATAGATAAAAATATAGGTCCAGAGACCCTGATTTCATTTGTAACAGTTTTGTTAATTCAGGAAAAAGAACAGTAATATTAAATGGAAGAATTGTTTACAATCAAGTGTTAGAAGGGAACATTCGGTAGCTGGATACAGGTAATGGATATACTCTATTGTAAATATACTAAGCATCCTTGATTTGTTCACTTTAAAAGGGTTACTTTTCTTTTATGAGACTCATACCCTGTGGTTAAAAATGCTAAAAACGTTTATGAGATAGATAATAGAGCCATTGTAGCAGGTGAAGTACTTGTAAGTGGGCAAAGCTGCTAACAACAGAGAGGCAGCAATCACAATGGCAACAGATTTGATGGAAAACAGATCCCAAGCTTCACGCTACAAAATTGCAGTATCTGGATTATATCTATGGAGTAAAGTCTCCACAAAATTTAGACACATTCTGATCTTTAAATTACCAGGCACATAACCATAATAGAAGTCTCCACTATTTTCCCAAAAATAAAAGCAGTTCTATTCAAGCCAGTCCCCATAATATACTTGGGAGCAAGAACACTGGGGGCCACTCCACATAAGATGCACCATACTGGGCTGCTCTTCTGTGACAAACCTTTGCTTTACATTTGCTGCAACACTCAGTCTGTGTCTGATTTCCACCCCACAGGAGACAAACGGCCCACATAGCAGATGACATTTATATTAAGTTTAGTTTGCCCAGTAGTACAGTTTTTTAAGATTAAAACACTAAAACAATGTCCCCAAACAAGACACTTTGAAATTCTTGAAGGGAAACATGGTTGAGAAAAACAAGATTTGAAATTATATTTTTATTCTGGGTCTTAACCCCTAACCGAATATGGAGGTCAGGTGGCCATGTGGGGAATGTCGAGGACTCATATTGCTCTGGAGGAGAGAGAGCACTAGATCCGGAGGAAGGGGAAAGGCCATCCAATCTCTCATCCCCAAACCATAAATTTTGCTGAATCTTTATCCACAGAAACTCAGACTGTAGCAGAGAAAAAGAAATAAGAAAGGTTGCCAAGTTAAAGAAAGAAAACAAACACAAAACCCCACATTTCTTCTGTTTTGTGTGCTATTTTATAAATTATCAATTTAATTATAAAAATTTAGGAAGTGTCATGTGAAGATTGGTTGTATGAACATAGTGTATAATAGCCAATTCAGCATAGTTAATATTTCTGTCTTAGTAGTTTTATTAATGAATAATAAAGGTACATATCTGTGGAACATAAATACATGCAAATATAATATACACACATAGGTATGTATATTTATATAAAACAAAAAAATCTTTTTATAATCCTATAGATCAAAAAAGAATGTGTCATTTTTAGTTATATATAGGGTAGATAAAAGGATTGAATGTAAATATAATATACACATATAGGTATGTATATATATATATAAAACAAATAAAGTATCTTTTTATAATTTTATAGATCAAAAAAGAATGTGTCATTTCAGGTTATATAGAGGGTAGATAAAAGGATTGAAGCATACAGATTCAGCTGCAGTATCAAACATACCATTTTCTCTGCTTTATGGCATCTTCTATGTTTATACTTTTAACAGATAGGACTTTTCGGATACACAAAATAGATCTAATCATAGTTTCAAACTGGCAATTTCAAAAAGGTTATTCATTAACAAAGAGGTCATTGGCATATTAGAGGACAGCTATATAATACCTTCTTGATTTTTAAAGTCAGTGAATTAAAACATACAGTAATGGTCGGTATTATCAACTTGAAGATCTAGAATGACCTAGGAGATTGGTCTTTGGGTCTGGCTAAAAAGGTTTATCTCGAATACTGTAATTAATAGGTAGGACCATTCTGTGGGCAGGGTATCCTGGGCTGTATCATGAAGAAAGTAAACTATTGCGATTAAGCTTACAATAGTCCCTGGACCCTCTGCAATGCGGGCAAGTGCTCTTAACCACTGAGCCATCTCTCTATTCCACATGCCTATATCTTTCTGCTTCTTACTCAATTGTAGTTTACTGGAGGTCCATCTTGTCAATTGTCATAATTCTAACAGCTGATATCAGTCTGTTTTGCTGAATGTAACAGCAATCTGCTTTGTTCATATCTTCTAAATGTGTCCCAAAATATATTCATGCTACAAATATCTCTCATAACACCGAGGAGCATGAGTGTATGTAACAGGGAACATTCTTTCAAACTGAAAGAATTTGGTGAACGTATAGATTGTTATAAGTTATAACAATCTATAAAGTATAAGGTTACATTAATATAATTCAGAAACTTAGAAAAATCTTCATTTTCATATATTATCTTTTAACATTTTTTCTACAGTTCTGGTCTATAATGAGTAGATATTCTATAAATTATAATTATTGTCTGTTTAGATCTTACATGTGAAATAATCACCTGGAACATAACAGACATTTCAATGAATTGCACACTATAGTATATATGGATGAATTATACATCTCAGTAGAAGATTTATTGATATAAGCTGGATTACAACAAAAAATGGAAATATCTTGACATAATCAATTCAGGCTTTGAATGGAAAAAAGTGTGATTACAGTACTTTCTACTTTCTGATGACCCGTATTGTATTTAATAGCCACTCTCTCAGATTCCTCAGGCTATATGTCATGTTCAGTTACCATAGTAACATGATATTACACATTCAATGCTATTCTTGAAAATCAAAATGATCATGAACTTAATATTGGTTGTCAGCGTATAAGGATCTAGACTCACCTAAGAGACAGACTCCTGAGCGTGCCTCTGCAGAATTATCTAGATTGGCTTAATTGGGAAGGGAGTTCCCGTGATCTGATGTGGAATTCCCCTCTGTATGCTGTGATTACCATTGAATAATAGAAACTGTTTTGGACTTATAGCAGGGCAGAACAGAGCTAGGTGGGGAAAATTAAGCTGAATGCTGGCAGAAACGAAGCAGAGTCTGAGAAGAGCCATGAAGCCCCTGGTGAAGACAGACTCCAGATGGAAATTTACCTGGTAAGCCACAACAGATTAATAAAATATACAGATTAATAAAATATACAGATTAATAAAAATGTGTTCAATTAAGATGTAAGATTTAGCCAATAAGAAGCTAGAGCTAATGGGCCAAGCTGTGGTTTAAATAATATAGTTTCTGTGTGATTATTTTGAGAGTCTGGGCAGCTGGGAAACAAACAAGCAGCCTCCTACTGCAAATTGGC
>JAQHUG010000777.1:55732-71966 GCA_028555095.1 Dicrostonyx torquatus | reverse complement strand
TTAGCCATCAGAGAAATGCAAATCAAAACAACTCTGAGATTCCATCTTACACCTGTAAGAATGGCCAAGATCAAAAACACTGATGACAACTTATGCTGGAGTAGATGTAAGGTAAAGGAAACACTACTCTATTTCTGGTTGGAATGCAAACTGGTATAGTCCCTTTAGATATCAGTATGGTGATTCCTCAGAAAATTAGGGAACAACCTACCTCAAGACACAGCAAAACCACTTTTGGGTATATACCCAAAGGATGTTCAATTATACCACAAAAACATGTGCTCAAACATGTTCATAGCAGAATTGTTTGTCATAGCCAGAACCTGGAAACAACCTAACTGCCCTTCAACTGAAGAATGAATAAGGAAAATGTGGTACGTATACATAATAGAGTACTAAACAGCAGAAAAAAAAATAATGACATCTAGAAATTTGCAGGAAAATCGGTGGATCTAGAAAACATCATATTGAGTGAGGTAACCAACACCCAGAGACACAAATATCATATGTCCTCACTTGTAAGTGGCTTTTACAGACAAAGCAAAGAAAACCAGCCTACAATCCACAATCACAGAGAAACTAGACAACAGTGAGGATCCTAAGAGAAACATACATGGATATTATCTACATGGGGAAGTAGAAAAAGATGAGATCTCCTGGATAAATTTGGAGCACTGGGATCATGGAAGATGATAGAAGGGGAGGAGAGAGGAAGGAGGGGAGTGGAGAAAGTACATAGCTCAATAAAAAACAATTAAAAAAATTAAGGTCAGAAACTCAAATGGAAACTGAATAAGAAATGGAACAATTCTGCTTTCTGTCTCTTGGTGTTTCTGTTGCATATTCAGCTATCTTTCCATTTTATGTTTAAAAATATTTTCATTATTTTATAGGTATTCAAGTCTTACTTTCATGTATGTATGTCTCATATCTGCAGAAGGCAAAAGAGAGTGAAAGGGCCTCTGCAGTTGAAGGTAAGATGCTGATGATCTCCGCGTTGTAGGTGCTGGGAACCCAAATCTTGACCCTCTGCAAGAACAGCAAGCATTCTTGAAGGTATGTTTCTAGATCTCCTGCTTCATATACATAGCCCCATCACACCTACTCAGTGAAGGTGTGTCTCATAATGGGCTGGGTGCTCTCACATAAAATATAAATCAAGACAATCTTTCAGAGATATGACCAGAGAATTTGATTACAAAGGTCTTCATCTTCCTAGTGAGTTTAGGTTGTTTCAAACTGATAATTGAGACTAAGCAGGACCCATGCCTAAACAGTCCCATTCAATAAACTGAGGTCCTGGACTGCTTAAGATGATCATGGGATCTGCACTCAAGCATCCCTTGCTTTCTATTTTCTGTCTGCGAATGCAATGTGAGCAGCCAGCTTTCTTCAGCAATCTATGGTGTGTCTCAGACCTGTGGTACAGTATCAAATTGTTCTTAAGTTAATCTCATTCATGTTTTCTTATATCAATGAGTCAAATAAGTCATAGAAATGGTCTGAGCAAAGAACATTTAATTACCAAGAAGTCTATGAATTTTTATGAAAGGTCAGATTTGAGTAGTCATGAAAGGTTGCTAAAGCATTCTTGTACATTGCTGATAGAAAAAAAAAGATAGGGCGTGATGGGCATGCAAACTTAAAGGAGAAAGGAAAGCCCTTTGGATGGAAGAAGGCATTATCAGTATTCCAAAGGGGTTCTGCGCTCACTGAGACACATTTCATAAAGAGGAGTGGCTGTGACATACGTTGACCAGCATTCAAACGGTAAATAACATAGGAAGGCCAAGGACATTTCATTTACTAAAAGGGTGCCATCCAACTGAAATTTAGGCATGCATTAACAGGACATTGATAATTTTGAATCAGTTACATTTGCTTTCATAAAGGGGTCACTTTTGCCTTCACAGGCATCAGTAGTAAATATCTATTAACTCCTGTCTTCAAACAATATTATGCAAAGTGACATTCTAGAATAATTCTGCTGACTCCAAGATTGTTAGGATTAACTATGGTGAGGTACCTTTTATAATTTTCCATCATAAATCGGAACATTTAGAATGGTGGTATTTTAAGTTATTCATTTTCATTTTGTAGGCAATAACTAAGAGTGTTAGTTAAGACATAGAATATAAAAACCAAGTGTGAAGGTGCATACTTTTTATTCTAGCACCTGATATAGATATAAGTATTTGATGTCAGCCAGGGTAGTAGAGAGTTTTAGGCAAGCCAATGCTATTAAGGGAGCCCATGTCTCAAAAAGGAAATCCTAACCACACAACTAACTGTTAGGGAATGTGATCTCCTACTCAGTCTATCTCTTCTCTTTCCCTTTGGGACATGTGACAGTGTAGTCCATTCTCCAACAGGTACTCTCCTTCTAGAGCAACTGGTCCTGAGACATAGATAGGCAACTCGCATCCACCCCAAAAACAAGCCTGAGTCAATTTTAGTTGGCCAAAAATAACCATGACTGTCTATGAAAGATCATTTTCTTTTCCTGACCAATATTACTCTCTTTAGGACTTGCTAGAATCCTAACCCACCTCCCCACAAAGACTCTTCAGTTTTTCCATGTGACCTGAAGACACACCCAGGCAAGGATCTCACAGCCCAACTGGCCTTTTGGAACAGAACCTTGGTAGTAGAGGCATTAAGACTTAGAGCTGATAAATGGGAACTTGTGTAACCAAAAATTTTCATTCAGCAATGGATATCATCATTTATTTGAAAAGAAGCCTACAGAATGGAACACAAAAGTCCTTATTAGCTATAACAATTAAGAGAGGCCCTCAGCAAGAAGTCAAACAACTCAATTAAAAACTGAGGCATTGAGCTAAACAGGGTCACACAAAAAAAAAGAAATGCAAATGAGTAAGATACATTTTTTAAATATATTCAACATCCTCAGCCCAAAAAAAATGAAGTTTAAAATTACTTTGAGATTTCATCTCACATTTCTCACAATGGTCAATATTACTAATTCAAAGAAAAAGACAGCAAATGTGTGTGGATGTGGCAAAAGGGAAGCGCTTGCTGTTGGGAATGCAAAGTTGGGTAGCCACTAGGTATTAGTGCAGATAATACAAAGTGCTCACCAGTTCCTTCCTGCTGCTTCCTCCTTACTTGATAAAGTTTTCTAACAAAAACAACTTAAGGAACAAGGGGTATATTCTGGCTGGCAATTCAGGTTACAGACTACCAAGGAAAGAAATTCAACATGTACTTGAGAGAGTTGGTCAAATCCCACCCATAGTCAAAAAGCTCAGTGAGTTAGTTATAAGACTGTTTCTACTGAGTTTGCTTTCTCCATTTTATAAAGTTCTGGATATCCATCTCAGGAAACGGCTCTGTGCACTACTGAATCAAAACAGTCCTTAAATAAATGTGTCAATTTACATGAAAAATCCATCTCCCATCATCAATAGTATAATCATAATAGTACTCCAAAGACACGCCCAGATGCCCATCCCCAAGTGTGTTTGAATTCTGTCTGGTAGATAATTAAAGGTAACATCACACCTCGTTCTTGTGTCATAAGAAAAGAAAATCTCCTTGTCTGCTGTGACAACTCTGTAACTTGTCCAACTGCAAGTTTTTCCTAACAGGCTGGAACACAAAGTGCAACCTTAAATATTTTCACAAATGGGAAATCGTTTTGTATGAGACTATGGAGAAAAATGGCCATATCCTTAAGTCATCATTTATATTATGTAACTCTTTGTAGCAGTCCTGAAAGAAATGAATGCTTTCTAAAGAAACAGAGGCAGTAATACCTTTTCCTTCGGCTAGCAGAGACATTAGGTTTTAGATACTAAGTAATAGGAATTTACCTTGCAATTTCATGCTGGCAAAAGGAAGTATGAAGCCTGTTGATAACCAGTGGCAGAGCTTTCCTCTCCAAAACCCATTTGGTACAGTTTTGAGATTAGCCAAATCACCTTGCAGGAACTATAGGAGCTGAAGCAGAGATAACTGCAGGGCCACACCTTGAGTAGCCTGTTCTCTGCTGAAGCTTAAACCTCATGTCAGGGATGCTGAAGAAGGAAGCAGGGCAAGAGGACAGTGTGGTGAAGCATCATCATTCCATTTCCAAAGTGGTCACATTAAATAAATCTACATTTTAACATTTCACTATTATTTTCTTAGTTAGAATTTCTATTGCTATAATAAATACCAAGACCAAAAGCAACCTAAAGATAAAACGGTTTTATTTTATCTTATACTCTGTAGTATATCCTTGTTGGAAATCAGGAACTTGGGAACTTGGAGGCAGCATCTGATGCAAAGGCCACAGGAAAGTACTGCTTACTGGTTTTCACAGCCAGTCTGCTTTCTTCTATCTCTCTGGACCACTTGCCCAGAGATGTCACTCTGCCTAGTAATCTGGGCCCACCTCTATCCATAATTAATCATGAAAATGGCTCATAGGTTTGCCTACCAGCTAATCTGGTGGTGATTGGTAGGGAAGGATTTTCTCAGTTGAAGTTCTAACTTCCACAATGATTCACAGCATGGCTTTGGTTTAATTGGCCTAATGAAGGGATTTGACTGGATGTAGGATTTGGGGATACCAGGGCCCAGACTTCAATCAGTTGCTGTGGACATATTAACATTCTCACTCCCTTTTTCTTTTTCTGATTGTTACAAGGATAATCTATAGCACTCTGGAGGAAAAATACTTCCAATACCAGTTTTCAGTGTTTTATTTAATGTATTTAATGTATCTTTCTTGAGAATTTCAGTAGCCCCTATGTGTTGGGAAACTCCAATGCTACCCTTGAGAACACTCAAGCCAGACGTTGGATGGAAATAAAAGTATATTGACCTGTAAGCACTACAACAAATAATTAATAATCTTCAGGACAGTTTGAAAATGGGCTACAGGCTTATGGGGGCCAATTACATTCAAACTGCCATAATTTCCTCCATGGCCCCCATAAGATTGCAACAGTATCATAATGTAAAAATGCCTTTAGTTCAATTTCACAAATCCCATTGTCTAAATTGTCTAAAAATCCAAAGTTTAAAGTCTCTTTTTAGATTGATACAATAGCTTAACTGTAAAATAAAAATCACAAATCGCATACTTCCTATATATAATGGCACAAGATATACATTATGATTCCAAAACACAGAGAAGAGAGCATAGTGAGGAAATACTGGAACAAAGTAAAACCAGCTGGGCAAGCTCAAAACTTGAAACTCTGCATCTCCATGTCAAAAGACTCTTCATATGTCCAACTCCTTTCAGCTTTGTTGATGCAACATACTTTCTCTTGGGCTAGTTCCACTCCCTATTAGCAGCTTTCCTTTGAGGTATACCACAGTTCTGAATCTCTAACATCTTAGGGTCTCCAAGGAAATTCAGGCTTCAATTTTACAGTTTCATGCAATGGACTCTTTAGTTCTCCATTTAGGGACACCCCTGACACTTCCTTGGCCCCAGAGGCTTTCCGTAGTTGTTCCTTGCCTCTAAAGCCCAAACCACATGGCCAAAGCTGCCAAGGTCTAGTTTGCTTTGGCTGGTATGTGGCATCCACACTCTATCATATCTTCACCAACATTCTGTTTTCCATGGTTTTCTTCATCATTGAAAGTTAACTGTCCTTGAACTTGCTCTGTAAAACCAGGCTGACCTCAATCTCAGATATCCACCCGCCTCTGCCTTCTTTAATTTCTTTTCACAAGTTGGAAAGTTAACTAGATGTGATCTTGCCTTGATGTCACCACACCCTTCGTTGCATTTCTTAATCTGTTTATTTTCTTGTACACAAAATTTAGCTCTATTTTACTTCCTAATGCTTCTTCTCTCCTCAAATTATACATTTTATATTTTCCTTGCTCGGTTTGCTTCTGACAAGGTAATTAATCAAAATTTCTTTATTTTTGTCTTTCAGAACTCTTCAGACAAGGGCAAAACCTATCCACATTCTTTACCAAAATATCACAAGAATGATCTGTATTCATCATACTAAAATTCTTCTCCTATTGATGACGTGAGTTTCTCTTCTGTATGCTGTGACTGTGTTTTATTAACATTGGTTTTAAAGAAGCTACTTTGACCTATGGCAGGACAGAATGTAGTTAGGTATAATATCCAAACAGAGATAGAAGGAGAAAGAGGGCAGAGTCAGGTAGACGGCATGTAGCTGCTGAAGGGGAAAGATGCCAAAACATTACCGGTAAGTCTCAACCTCATGACAATACATTCAGTAAAAGAAATGTGTTAATTTAAGATGTAAGATCTAACTAGGAATATGCCTGAGCCATTGGTCAAAGCAATTTCTTTATTAACCAATGATAATAGAACAAATACACAGTATACAGAGGGGAAATCCCACCTCACCTTGAATCAGAATATTAGTTCAAACCATTCTCACTGTCTTCCATGCTTCTACTAGGATGGTCCATGAAACCCTACTTAAAGCATTAAACTACTTTTTTAAATCCAAACTCCCAAAGTCCACATTCTTTCAAGCAAAAGCACGTGCAGACTTAGCAATAGTCCAGTCCCTGGTCCCAACTTCTGTCTTAATTAGGGTTTCTATTGCTGTGAAGAGACACCATGACCATTACAAATCTTATAAAGAGAAGCATTTAATTAGAGTGGCTCTTCTGTTTGGAGGTTTTGTCCATTATCACCTTGATGAGAGGCAAAGAAACATGAAACATGTTTCTGGAGAAGGAGCTGAGAGTTCTTACATTTTGACCTGAAGGCAATGGAAAGTGGTCTGAGATACTGGATCTGACTTGAGCATATATGAGACTTCCAAGCCTCATTCCACAGTGACACAATTCCTCCAACAAAGCCATGTCTACTAATAGTGTCACTCCTTATAGCCTTATGGGGCCAATAACATTGAAACTACCACATAACTTTTCCTGCTTAAGTGACAAGATTGTAGTATTAATTTCAAAATTCCCCCTTTCAAATCATACGCAAATCAATTCTAAAAGTAGTAAGTTATATCCCAACAATCATGCCATTGTTACACAAGAACACATGTGTTGTCTGGAAGATTGATGTTGCAGCAGGGAGGGCCCAGCCCTATGTATAACCCTGTTTTTGGCTCTCAGCTTCCTGAAAAGCACCTTTCAGTACTATGAGTTTTAGCCAAAAATGAGGAAGCTTCCCAGAGGTTTGAGATTAATTTCTTATTCAAAAGCCTTCATGAAAACCCATTAGTAGGTTAAATTCAAAACACAACTTAAGAAACTAAAAATATTCCAAAACCATAATATTACAGAATTTAATGATGCCATGCCCATAAAACATACATAATGAAATGAAAATCACAGTACAAGACAGGGGTACCTTTGGTGGTGGTTTTGAAGGAGAATGGCTCCCACAAGCCTTTATGTTTGAATACTTTATACTAGTTTGTGGAACTGTTTTTGTAGGATTAGAAAGTGTGATGTTCTTGGATAACTTTCAAGTTTCAAGTTCAAGGACTGTTACTTGTGGCTGAATCTGAAGTTCAAAAACCCAGATTATTTTCTATCACATCTCTCTGCCTCATGCTTAAGGAAAGGGATTTAAGTTTTCAGCTACCGCCATGCTCCCTGCTATAACAGTCGTCGACTGCATTCTTTTGGAGCAAGAAACTCCAGATCAATCTCTTTGAAGTATAAATAACCTTAATCTTGATGTCTTATTAGATCAATAGAAAACTAACTAACAACACACTTCCTTATGAATCATTGATCAGGGAGTAACTAGATATCTCCAAAATAGCAGAGGCTCTTACCATTGCTTTTGATTACCCACCATAGCTACATGGTAAGACCCTATTGCTGAAGGCAGCATTTCCTTTGGCACCAGAAACTTTTCTACTTCTGAAAGTCTTAACCTGCAGTTTTATATTTCAAAAACTTCTATATATTCATCATGAATAGCTTTTTTTAAAAGTATAGAAATAGTCCATTCAATGCAATTGACCTCATTTTGCTTTTATTCAAGCTATTGGGTATATAAAAAATTTTTTTACATAAAGAGTTTTTTCTTGTGTTGAACTACAGTGATAAAAATAGAGCATTCAGTATGAAAATAAAGCAGACTTTTAAAAATAATATATTCAACTGTGTAGAAAAACAGTGATAAAAACTCATTCCAACTAATAAGATGCAAAATTTATTCTGTCAGCAATATTCACAACAAAGCACTTCAAGGAGGTTTAAATTCTAATTTTTTCACAGAAATGTTTTAGAAACAAGAGAATAGGAGACTAGATTTTTTCAAAAATCTTAATTAATGTCTTCAACAAAAATAAAAGTTTATGCTTAGAATTAAGCTTTATGATTTTGTGTGTGTCTGTTTCTGAATAAGTATTCTAACATTTTCAGTCAATGAAACAAAAAAAGTTTTTTACTTATGTAGAGGTTAATTTTCTTATCCTCTAGACAAAATATATTAAAAGAAAATGAAATAAATAGTCTCAAGGGTTGGGCATTTATTTTGGTTCAGAGTTCTACAGATTTTTGTCCATCAGGCAGAAAGGGTATATTCAAGCATTCAATATATATATATATATATATAGATATAGATATAGATATATTCAATATATATATGATGAAGATGAAGTTAAAAAGTCATCTTCACATTCAAATAAAAAACTGTAACAATCTCCTTATTAGAAAAAAGTAGGAGTTTGAACTGCATCTGTTCTGTATCCTTTATTCTCATTGACAGAAATGCGCACACACACACACACACACACACATTATGTTGTTTAAAATTTTAAGGAAGTAAAATTGGTGCTAAAAATGTTAGGAGGGTCTGTAATCAAAAGTAAACATGTTCTACTTATTGAACCATTCTACTAGTCATCAGGAGACTGTAAAGTTAAAGAAGTAAATGATATTTCGTTGAGATGGTATGCATGTCAATCAACCACACTTACGTGATCTGACATACACACATTCATGAACCTGAGGATATTACTCAGTTATAGAGTGCTTGTATAGTATGTAAAGGCCTAATTCAATATACACGTATGAAGCCTCTGGAAATATCTTAATCAGTACTGTCAAGCCTGAAGTCTGTGTTCAACTCTCAGAGTCCACTAAAATTCCCCAGCATAATGGTGTGTGACTTCTATTCCCAGTGCTGGGAAGACAGAGACAGGTAGATACCTAGAGCTCCTACCCAGCTAAACTAGCCTAACTGGTTACACCCAAGTCCAATGAGAAACCCTGTAACAGAAAAATAAGATAGAAGTTTGGAGAAATTGACCAGTAGCTAAGAGCACTTGCTGTTCCTACACACAACCTGTAGTATCCATATGGCAACTCACAACTGCCTTAACTCCAATTCCAGGGGATTTGATACCCTTCCTTGGCGACTATGAGCTTCAGGCTTTCATTTGGTACATGAATGATACATGCATGCAATCAAAACTCTCATATAATTAAAACAAAGATTTAAAAGTCCTTTTTAAAAGCCTGAGATCAAATGATTTTTCAGGAATGGAATGTTACCTGTGATCAGTTTTGAAGTCTAATAAATTATAGTGATATTTTATGTATGTTTTAGTAAATAAAGCTTGTCTGAAAACAAGAAAAACAAATCAGCCAAGCCACTAGAAAAGTTTTATGCTTACCATAAAACTTCTGAGCAGACAATGCCTTTCTCTCCTCCCATTTTATATTCCCTCCGGTGCCTGGATTAATGGTGTATGATTCCTTAGCATTGGGACTAAAGGTATAGCCATTACCACCTGGAATTGTTTCTGCATTGATCTTGCATAGCCAGGGTGGCCTTGAACTCGAAGAGATCCTTCTACCTCTGTCTCCTGGGATTAAAGATGTGTGTCACCACTGCTTCAGCTTTGCACTTCTGATCCTTAGGCAAGTTTTATTTTTTAAATATAAATAAAATATCACTATAAGAATTCTCAGTTCAGGCATCAAGCTCAGTTTGGCATTCAAATCATGACCATAATTCTCTATTACCAAATGGTGGGTAGGATTACATGGAAGAATTGCATGTTAAAGTGGAAAGACATGTTGGTGAGACTGGTAGCAAGCATAGGGAGGTATTAGGCTCACATTTTTATGTTAGCATATTCTCAAGCTAACTAATTCATTCCTGCAAGACTTAACTACTACAATGAACAAGTATGAATTCCTTCATAAAGGTCGCCATGGCTCAGTCACTCACATTAGCTCACAACTTTTAAAGTTTGTCTCCTCTTCAAACTGTATTACACAAGGGACCAAGTTCCCAGCACATGACCATTTGAGTGGCAGACTACGTCCCAATCCTAGATAATATGATGTCAAGATGAACATTCCTAATGAAACTAGCAGTCACAGCACTAACAGGTTGTGGGTAAACTAATAAATTTGGTCATGAAAAAAAGAAGGAATAGCTAGGTGTAGTGGCGCATGCCTTTAACACCAGTACTCTGGAGGAAAAGGCAAGTTTATTTCTGTGAGTTTGAGACCTGCCTGGTTGACATAGTGAGTTGTAGGACAGCTAGGACTGCCTAGTGATATCCTTTATGCAAAAACAAAACAAAAATAGAAAGAACAAGGTAAGTACAGACTGAAAGATGAATGTCTAAGGTAAACATTTTGTTACTTCTTTCAATTTCTGAAATTATATTTACAAAATTTTTTTTCTCCTTCCATATACTCCCATATATATTACTTGTATATATGTAGAGGACATTGAAAAAGATGAAGCAGAAGGATTGGAAAAGCCAAAGACCAAAGAGTTTTCTGTGACATTGTCTATTAGGAATGTCATAAACTTCACACATTTAAGTCTCAACATGAATGTCTAACCAAGAGTTGAACAGGGACAAAAATAGGCATGCTAAGGTATACAAAAGCACACCTATAAGGCCTCAGCCTGGACAGAGAACTACAGAAAACTAAAAATGCTGAGAGTGGTAGCATCCCTTTTCAGGGAAGAGTAAACCTAGGTAACATTTTAAGGTATTGAAATAAATAGAAGCCACTCCAAAAATTTAAGTGTAATTTGTCCTCTGTTATTTTATAGTTCAGAATAAACTTTGCTCATTTTTCTCTTCTAATTTACATATAGAAATAACTGGATATCTGGAGAATATTATCTATTCTGAGGGAAAAGTCATTACCCCCACCCATTATGTGACTGAATATATAGCAGTAATTTCTTCTCTGAAGTGCTAGCATAAACAATTATTCTTAATGTTTAACTAAAAAATAAAAATAAAAAAGCACCATTTCCTTGTTATGAAGAATTCTGAAGATGAAAGTACAGGTAAGACTTTCTGGCTTAAGAATACTACCCAGCCTTTATCGTGTATATGAAAGTACACTCAGTTGTATGACATTTTGATTTGTGTCACGGGCCATGAAGCAGGTGGCAACTAGTGTTCAGATGTCAACTCGCCAGAGCCACGGTTATCTCATGGAGGATTAATCCTGTCCAGACAAGCTCTGCAGGACCATTGATTCTGAAAGCTGTTGCTCACTTTTGCTGAAGCAGTTTGATGTTCCCCCAATACCTTATAGTAGTATTACACACTATAATACCCCAATGCATTTATAGTGTGTAATCTCATGTGATGAGTACATGTAATTTCATGATTACATCTTGATCTTATGTGCATGTCTATCTGTTGGTGGTCAGGTAGGTGACTTTTCATTTAGCTATATAGTTTTGATATATTGAATATATACTGGGGCTTGCTTCTTAACTGGATCTATTTTTCCAACAAGGACTGTGGACACTGAAAATCCTGCCTTCTTCATTTGCTTATTGGATGAGTTCCCCCTCCCCATTAGATCTCCAATAACAAAATTTAGTCACATAGCCAGAAACCTTGATTCCCACAGCCATATCTCCATTCTCTTCTCTGAGATACATTAGAAGCCACCTCCCTGCAATTACCATGCATTTGGCAGGGCATGTAGCCAGGAAAGGAGTCTTTCATATAGTTCACATTTGGGATCTTCAAAAACAATGGGACATTCAATCTCAGAGAATTTGCCTTTTGTATGTGCATGCATATAAACTGAAAACTTTACAGAATAGAAAAGCGAACAACAGAATCATAAAGAAACTGATGAAGAAAAATATGTAGTGGAGAATTCATTTCCACCCTCAGATCATTCTAAATCACCCGAGCTTGCCATATGTCTTCTTCTGAACCCTGAGCGGACACTGAAGCTGGCACTCAGAGCTTCTTCATAGGTTTGGATTCCATCTTGTTTGTTTTTCTCCCTTATGAGTTCTCTTGAATAGCTGTCCCCTAAAGTTACTTTAAGTCTCAAGATTAAGCTGACTTAATGACTATTTTAAGACAAAGGAACAAGACTACTGAATAAGAGGTACAGCTATTCTTTTCAACAACACATTCTGCATGGTGGATAAAAAATAAAGACTGACAGGAATGTTCTGCTAGGCTGGGCAGAGGCTATGGTCCGGATTACTACCACAAAAAAAAAAAACCCACAATGCTTGCTTTACTTCTACCATTTCTGTGTAATACTAAAGAAATTTGCTAACTATTTTAAGTGTGTCTAGCTCTATTCTTCCTGATACGTTCACACACGTAAAGCATGCTTTCTGGCTGTAGCACACCTGTTTCATATGAAGCCAACTAGAATTGGGGCTTTTGATCATAGAATGTTATCATCGATAGTATAGGAATTTAAAAAGATAATTTAAAGATAGTAAAGTAGTAATCCTTGAAGTAGCAACTCTAAGGGCATTTACAGTATTCAGGGCTAATTGGAATAATTGTACTTGTTAAGTGCATGCTATTCTAGAAATAGGATACCTTTGTGTCTTTTGACAATGTAATAATTTATTGAATAACAATAAATTCATAAACTGTGCCAATTAATTTGACATTTATTCATCAACCTCTTAGTTCTGATATTACATAATAGCCTTGGATTCTGGAAGTCAAACACTGGTTTTATTCTAATATCAAGCATGAACTCTCAGATCTCACATTACATTATACAAAGGTACACATAAATATATATTATAATATATACAAAGGTACATATAAACATATATATATATATATATGTTTGCAGAGCAGTTAAGACTCCTTGAAATAAATTCAGAATTGAAGAATCTTTCTTAAAGGCAAAGCAGAAACTAGATCTGAGTACAGAGAAACATCTGTTTAGATATAAATGCAGCCAATCACAAAGTTGTGCAAGGTTCAGCATTTCTACAAGGTGCAAATTAAGGTCTAAATGAAGGGCAAATTTGAGTGTGTCTCATTAACTAGAGAAGAGATTAGCTACTGTAACACAACCAAAATCAGGTATTCCTGATAACACCAGCACACATACAATATATTGTTTGATGATGAAAAACAAATGCTTGCTACAGCATCTAAGTTATCTTTTCCCTTAAATGACTTTGATAGAATACTCATCATTTTGGCATATTCACGACCTTCTCAGGTCAGATTTTTTCTGATACTATGTTAGAAATATCATAAATTTGTGTCTTTCCACTATATCATGTTAATCCCACTGATAGAGAATAAGACCATTACCACAGTATAAAGTCATAATTGAAGCAAATTTTAATTAAATACTGACCGGGTGGATAGGTTCTCTCTAGGTCCATACCCATGTTCCTAGAAATGGCACAGTGTCAAGTATGGCAAGGGTTTAAGAACGAAAATCCATAATTCATTGCACTTTCCATCAGGTATAATCAGAGGCAAGAATATATCCTGACATATTTCCCGCCTACACACCTCCTACTCATTTGTGATCCAGCATATTCAGTGCATATGGGTCAAACAAACTTGTTAAGCGGTGTGAAAACACATGGCTTGTTATCTCCCATAAATAATAGCCTCCAGCATTTCAGAAACTATCTATCCTTGGGCAGGGTGCTTGCAGATCATAGGCATTTTTGTTTCATGGATCTCTGAGGCATAATAATTAAAACTTAAAATATAACTTTGGTTCTCACAGTCATAATTTATGGGATGACAGCAACAAATTCACACAATGTCAATTTTGTCAATTTATTCAGAATTGTCAATACAGCTGTAGATCCACCAATTGTTGACTCAATTGATTAAAATATGGCATTTGCTTTAAAAAGTTGTTCATCAGTCTGTGCTGAAGAAACAGTTGTGGTTGACTTGTGCAAACAAGATGTTCTCATTCTTTCCAGCATTTGTACTTCAGTGGATCAATGCACTGCTTTATAAACCTGAGCCTCTTGGCACAAAGCACAGATGCTAAGACATGATTTTATACAATGTGGAGTGACAGAGCAGGACACAGTCTATTCTTCAGTTTTTATCCTTTGCTTTTAAGATCAATACAATTGCTCCACACATAACATGGGCATAAGTCTTGAATAAACTGTGTTTGACCCCATCCAAGAAACTTCCCATTCCCTCAGGTGTGCTGACATCCTCCTCCCCATATAAACCCTAAGTATATTATTTGCTCTTGAAAGATATCCCTTTTCCTAAGAAGGGTGCCTATCCTCTATTGGGGGAAAAGAAAACATTCTCTATTGCTAAAGTCAAATTATAGTCTCTTTCCTGACTTGTTTCTCTTTAAGCTGCTTTAGAAATGTAACACACACACTGAAATGAATACTAATAAAAAAATAAGTAAGCGGCACCTAGGAGATCTCCTTTTTATTATGTGATATAAGTCCCATAAAGAAAAGATGACAGAAGTTAGAGAGAAGCATATGGAGATAATTTCTTTCTGTCCTATAGTTGCACCATAACTCATTTCTCAGTCTATCCCCACCCTAACTACCTGTTTTTAGAATTTATTATATTCAACAAATAATTATGACTGTTTTCTTTGTATCAGACACTGAGTCATATTTAGTAGATGTGTGGTTTGGGTCTGGTCTTTAAGGACAAATAAAAGTCCATGGCCTTCTGTAGGGACAGCATACCTGATATAACTATTGGGCATTCTAATCAAAATACCAAGATACAACAGTGTTTGAATCACTCTGAGGCTTGGAGGGGGTAGTAGGGAGGGGAACAGGGCTGAATTGACATTTCTTTCAGCTTGAGCAAACTGCAGATAGTTTCTTTGGGCCTGGATGCGACTGACCTTAGGCATTTACATTAGAATACTTGTAAGTGTAAATTTCTTTTTCTGCCTTTTGGGATATAAATTTTTGTCAAGTTTTGTGCAAGTTTAAAATGGAGTCTCTTCAGGACTAGGGAACATCCATTTGGAATGTGATTTCAAGAAACCACTCCCCTACTTATTATAATGATAGGAAAACGTTGACTTTCCTTTTGAGTAAAACCAACTAGCAAGCACCAGTGACTCAAAATACCTGTTCAAATGTGCTTAAAATTGAGCACATAATACATTAGAGTTAATCCTACACAGAACTCATGGTTTTCACCTATTTCAAGTTCTGCATAAAGTCTTATTTAGTTGACTGAATTTCTTCAGTGCAATTTTGGCCATAACAAATATGTTAATTTCTATGAATAAGACTACTCTGCCTAGACCTAATTGTTTAAGTTTCAATCTGGGTCTGAAAAAAATATGAACTGTGTATTTACAAGCTAATCACCTGATTTCATAAACTTTTGCAGTAATTATATAAAAAAACCTGTATTTTTAAATTACATATCTGTTAAGTACTAAATGGATCCCAATAAAGCAATGCTAGTAGCATTGTTCTAAGCAGACAGACTTTGATCAAGAAAACAGAATGATTGCTTTTGAGTAGACAGTCCTCAGGCAGGTTTCTCTTCACCAAGAACCTGTCTTCAGTCACTGGCAACATCCCTTAATCAGCACCAAAGAGCAACTACCTCAGGAAGTGCATCTACTTCCAGGGCAAACTGAACAGCCAGTATCAACCCAAAGACTGCACCCTATAGACTATCATGTACAATCTTGTTGCTTTTCTGCCATTTTGCTTTTAACTCTGCCATCCCCCCCTGAAAGATAACCTTATCACTGTGATTTCTAATAAGCAATTCTTTCCACCCATAGAATGAATCAGTTTTTCTGAGATTCATGGTGTTGGTGTCTCTTTATGAGCTCTCTGTGCAGCTATGTTTGTAAACTCCCCAGAACAATGAACCTTGCAATTGTCTATAAATGTGCCATCTCAGGTAGGGGTGGATGTTGGAGTGAACTCTAAAATGAGGCATTAACTATATATTTTCAGAGTGAGTTATAGGATGTACGTACCATTTCCTGTTGTATGTTGAGGTGCTGGTTGCTTGCTTATGCCCGAAATAACCACATGAGA
>JAQHUG010000777.1:22965-37526 GCA_028555095.1 Dicrostonyx torquatus | reverse complement strand
TATATATATATATATATATATATATATATATATATTCTATGTAAATATATATGTATATATATTTATATATATAAAGTGTATATTAAATTGTATATATGAATAAAGAGTAAATAGTCATGAGTTTATAGGGAATGAAGGCAACATAGGAGATGTTAGAGGGAATGTCAAGTATGGAGGTTGTAATGTGAATATATCACTCATGAATGAAACTCTTCAAAAATAAAGTAAATTTTGTATTGAATAAGGGTTCAACACAATTAATTGCTCTACTGCTATGAAGAGACACTATGATCAAGGCAAATCTTCAGAAGGAATGGATTTAATTGGAGGTTTGTTGATCATTTCAGAGACTTAGACCATTATCAACAAGGCAGGGAGTAGCTAAAGGTTACCTTTTGATCTGTAAGTTAGAGGAAGAGAGAAAACTGGATGTGGTAAGGACTTTTGAATCCTCAAAGCCCATGTCCTCCAATACAGTCACCACACACACTACAATCACACACCTTGAATAGTGTCATTCCCTTATGACTAAGCATTCAAATATGAGTCTATTAGAGTAACTCTTATTCTAGCAACAACAACAATCATATGCAAAATCAATCCCAAATGACAGTAATATTTAACTTTTTTTAACAATTATTTTTTAAAGAAGTTCAGTTAAGAAACAACTACAATTATATCTTGGCCAAAATAATGGATTATTTCACTCTACTTTTTCTTCAAATATTTAACTGTATCTTTGTTTTATAAAGTACATCTTTAAAATCCATCATTCTTGTGGATCTCTGTGCCCAGAAAATAATAAGAAATAGTGCTTATTTCTTAGGGAAAAGAATAAATAAAAAGGACAACTTATTCTTTTCTTCCATTTTTTAAAGTAGAGCATGGGACTCACAGCTAGAGCCCTCTTTCAAACCAATGCAACATTATAGAAATTATTATTTAAATTAAATACTATTAAATTTTATGCTTCATACTAGATATGACAGTTTCTTTTTTTAAGAAAAAAATCAAAATAAGGAGTTTGGGATTTCATTCAAATAACACCACGTCTTTGGAATCTCACCGTTTTTAATGCACTTGTATTTCCACGCAAACTAACTTATCAACTTTGAAAACTTAGACAACCAGAAAGTGGCAAGCTGGGAAGGTCAGACACCCCAAGATGCAGAAGTGAAGGCTAAAAGCCTCAGGAAGACTTGCAAAACTTTTGTACTTTAATTAATGAAAATGACTTTGTAGCAAGGAAAAAAGTTAAATTATGTTTAATGGCTTTCTGTTCAAGAAGAAAAAGCTGTGAATAACACATTTTATTTTTTCACATTGTATTATATCATTTTAATATAGCATATTAAGAAATATTCTTAAAATCATTAGGATTTACCTGAAAAATTTTAAATATGGAGCATAATGACAACTAAATATTCACAAAACAATCTGATGCTCTTTGTTCTACTTGCTATCACTCTGCTACCTGTGCCCAGATAGACCCATCCTTTAATCTGAGTGTACAGCTTTAAGAGGGGTAATATATTCTAATTCTCATGCCTGCTAGACAAGGTTAAATAAGCTGTTGGAGTCTAACTGATTCAGATATTTTCCTGAACAACTAAAACCAGCCACAGTGGAAACACTGTCACTCGACATCATATGCATCATTGAAAACATGTTTTTTTCTTATATTATGACAGTCAAACTTTCATTATTCAAACAAAATTAATCTCACTACTTACCATTATTTGGATAATTCCTCTAAATTGCTTGAGGCAAATGTTTCGAGAAATTTCTGAAGATAAAATGCATAAAATGTGAAGGAAGAATGAAGCAATAATATTTCTGGGTGTTACAGAAGCATTATAAGTCCCATCCTTAGAACGTTATTTCCTGTAGACAAGGGTGAGTGAGTATTACTTTAAATCATATAATTATTGACTTACTTTGTATATATTCATGTCATTATGTAAGCATGGAAATAAAAAAGTTTTTGCTCTTAGTAAGGCTAAAATATAGCAAGTTGCTATATAAGAAACTAATTTAAAAGGGTTACAGGTTCTCTATCAATGAAAGCTAAAAAAAGAAAGGAGCCACCATAAGTAAAAGGACCACACAAATCCCAAGTGTACCTCACTTTGAGAAGGAAATAAGAAATAATAATATGAAGGGAACAAGGGTGTGTGTGTCTGTGTGTATGTTTGTGTGTGTGTACACTTTTTTTTTCATTCATAAAATCAAATTTGGGTCTACTTAACACTTTTCTATGTTCATTTACATTGGAACCTACCCACCCTCTTGCCCTACATATGTGAGTACATGTGTATGAGTGCACATGTGTGTTGGTGTGTTCTCTCTCTCTCTCTCCCTCTGTGTGTGTGTTTGCATGTATGGTTCATTGCATGCATGCATGTTTGTGTGTTTGCATTTGGACTGAAGGATGACTTGAGGTGTCTTTCTCCACAGATATATGTCATATATTGAAGCAGGTTCACATACTGAACCCAAGTCTCATCAGTTTGTCTAGTCTTGCTTTTTCTGAGGATCCATTGTCATTGCCCTGTTCACTCACTCATGCTCATACAGAAACCTGTTTAACCTGCCGAGTCAACTTTCCAGTGCAGCACAACCCAGTTTAACAAGCTAAAAGTAATCTGATCTTTTGCTATGCTCATGCAGTTCTGGCATTCAGAATCTGAAAATGTGAAATCTGAAAGTTTCTGAGAGTCAGCACAATATAAAAACCGGAAAAATCTTGTTACTATAAGATGTGATTTATACATAAAATGAGTCTAAACGTTGGATATAACCACTTTCCATTGTGTTGCTAAGGTATATGTGAAACATTAATCAATTTCTGTTTAGACTTAAGTCCCATCTTCAATACTTCTCATTCACATTACATGTATTCTGACATGTGAAAAATAATCAAGAAATATAAATCCAAATCATTTTACATAAGGTTACTCAAATTGTAGCCAAGGTCTTCTTTGAAAAATATGGATCCTAACACATTTAGAATGGTTGACCATTAATTATGGGTCTTTAATATTAATATCCATTCCTCCACTGTAGATCAGTGATAATGTTTCTACTTATACAATGCTGCCCTTGATAAGCTCATATTACTAGAGACTAACTATAAAACTATTTTGAACCCTTCCACTATCCAGAAGACATACAACTCCTAAAAACCACAAGCCATTTGTTCCTTATTTTTGTTGGTACCAATTAAGGATTTTTTTATGATGTTCTCATATGTGTATAAAATGCATACATATATATATATATGTTGATATATACATATATCTACTCTCTCTATTACCATTTCTTATACAATTTTATTTCCCACATTTATGGGTTTCACCCTTAACTTACCTGTCCTATTTTTGATGTTCTTTTAATAACATATGTAAGAGCAAAGATGCTTCAGTTGTCATTATGAGCCTTGTTTAATTCTTTGAATATTATGCTCTCTTGTTTCATGCATTGTCTGCTAAATTTCAAAGCTTCGTTCTTTTCTATGGATAAATAAACTTCACTGTGTCTTTCTGCAATACTTTATGTATCTATTCTTCTATTTATGGGCATCTAAGCTGCTGAGTCCATAACTTGGTTATTGCAAGTTGTATCTTAGTTATATGATTAGGTAGATAGATATCTTTAGAGCTAGCTGATTTAGATCTTTTGAGGTACATACCTCAAAGTGGTATAAATTTTTGGCAACCTTGTCAAGAATCACATGGCAATGGTAATATAGACAGATATATTGGTCTTCAGTTTATTCTTTCCTTTGATCTATGTGTTTGTTTTTCTGTTTTGTATGTTATTACTATGCTACTTTAATGCTAAGGCTCTGTACTACAGTTTTCAGTTTCCATATTCTGCCAGTGTTCATTATGTGCCTTCAAAGTATTTTCTTAATTTTTGCTACTATTGAAAAACAAACAAACAAACCATGAACTTGGGTAATGACTTAACAGTTACAAGCAATGACTTTATTCTAAAGGACCTGGTTCAATTCCTACTCTCCACAAGGCAACTCACAATCATCTGTAACTTCAGTTTCAAGTGGTCAAATACCCTCTTCTGGCCTTGTGATTACCTGGCATGCATGTGGTACACAACATACATCCAGACAACATGCCTATATTCATGTAAAACAACAAAGCACTGGGTCAAATTAAAGTAATGTTGAAAATCAATGTGAAGTCAATTTACAGTTATGAGTGGGAACACATGCCTTTAATCTCATCTCTCAGGAGGCCAAGGAAGAGGATCTCTGTGAGTTCTCCAACCTGATCTACGTACATCATAAGTTCCAGAACAACCAGGGCTATGTCGAGAGAGACCTGTCACAAACAAAAACAAAACAAAATAAGTAAATAAACGTATGCATTATATTAGCCTTCCTTTGTTTTTCTTTTGCTTCTTGGTATTTCTTACTCTTTGAGATATGGATAAATTTTATCATATTTCTACAGTAGCTTTACTTGTATTTGTTTAACTTATTTCACTCATGCAGCATAATAGCAGAACTTTGGTGCTATTTAATGTCACATTAAAAATTTAATCTTCATTGCCTGAAGCAGTCTGATGTATTTTTCTTCCTCCTTCCCCTGTATTTTATTAATATAATAGTACCTAGTGTTAGAAGGAAATGGAATTTGAGATGGTATTAAATGGATATTAAAGATAGGAAAGAAGAGCAGAATCGATTTTAGAAGCGATCAAAGAGCAACTCCTCTTACATACAATGCTCTTGAACAAAATTTCCTAAGCTGGTAACTACTTTCTAACTCTATCTTTCGTTTCATAGTCATCTTATACATAAAACAGAAGCTCTTTATGAATAGACTTGTTTTCATACCTTTTAAAATTCAAACTCCATTTGGTCCTTATTGGTTGAAAGTTCTCAGAAAGTTGAGCGCCTAAGGGAAATTAGGGTAATTTATTTTTGTAAATTGTCTTCCTTTGCTATTCTTTTCCCTCTGGCCTACAGTTATTCTTACTCATAAATGAAAGCTTCAGGAGCATATCTCTTGGGTCATAGATTCTCTCTCAGCTAGTGATTTTCTGCCACTTAGTGAGCATCATGGTCACTACCAGTTTAAGTAATTGAACTAAGATGTCTATTGAACCTGTAGCCAGACAGTTCAGTCTCTGCCGGATGACTCACAACCTGCCCAGACAGCACAGAAAATTGGAGCACACAATCTATAGTTTCAGAAAGGTCAAGCCTAGATGTACAAATTTTCTGTAAATCTTCTATCCCTCCTATTTGAAAAGAGAAACTAAAATTAAATGTCCTCTCTTCTGGACTTCAGGTTTTATGCTTATTGTGACCACACACACACACACAAGCAAACACATACACACACATACATGGACATATAAAAATATGTGTTATCTCGTATGCCATTTTTTAAAAATAGGGGAAAATTAAAAAACAAAGTAACATGATGGTTTTCTTTCATTATACTTTAAATAATTCAGTAAATATTTGTTAAACTTGGCAACACCTTAGACTACAGTGCATATACATCAAAAATTATAGTGTGTGATTTCTAGGACTTAAGTATATAATATAGAAACATATATAAATAAGTTCTTAGTACGCGATTTCAAACAATACTCCTTGAACAGAATCTGATTTATTATTATCCTCTGCTTTGAGGGCAGGGCATTGCGTTTGCTTTTTCCTCTTTCTTTTATCAGCCAACTGAACTTTCAGGCTTAAGCAGATGTTTTTATTCTATTTTGTTTTTTTTTACTCACAATTTCTCCACCTCAAGGACAAATATCTGAATATTTTTAACTTAAGTTTTTCTCTGGAAACTGATCCATTAGGAATTTTTCAAATTTCCAGACAATTAGTATTCCTTGAAGAATTATTTTAGTTATATTGATCATAATTGGCCATCATGGGGCATGAAGTATCAATTGTGCACATGATACATTTTTCAAAAGCTTTACTTCCTTTACCTCTAGGACTTTCCTTTCCAATAAATATATTTTCTAATAATGATTGCCAAATAAACTACTTGATTTCAATGATCAACTTGCTTAAACAATGTTGAATTATTCCATGTTCAGACAGTCGTGGATAACATTTTTTGGAAGTGAAGTGTCCTTCCAAAGACTCATGTGTTGATGTCCTGGTGTCCAGATGGTGGATCTATCTAACCAGTGAAGTGTGTTACAGTCATGAGAGTTCTGCCTTACTGAGCACAGAAATCCTTTAAAGCATTGAGACATTCATTCTTTGGAGGTGTAAAGTCAAAGATGACCTCTACTAGGAAGAAAAGAAGTTGCTTTTCTGCTAAATGGAAGATCTTTTCCCTGATCCTCACGCTCCTCTCTCTTTCTCTCCTTGTGTGTGAGAGTGAGTGCGTGCATGTCTGTGTGTGTGTTTGTATGTGTGTGTGTATGTGTGTGTGTTTGTGTGCGTGTAAGTGTTTGTGTGTGTATGTCTGTGTGTGTGTTTGTGTGTGTATGTGTGTGTATGTGTGTATGTATGTGTGTGTGTTTGTGTGTATATGTCTGTGTGTGTATGTGTGTGTGAGTGTGTGTGATTCCCTATCAGGCTTCCATAAGCTGAGAATTTAGCTTTTTCATTTCTGCTATCATTTTTATCTTATCTCAGACCCATAGCTGAGAAACAAATAGACCATAGAATGAAATTTCTGAAACTGTTAGTCCACATAAATCATCCCACTTTTATGCTTTCTCTCATCTACTTTGTCACAACAACAAATATCCTATTATTAAAAGGAACTGGGTGTTTCAGGAGACTCTGAGGAATGAGTAAATAATAGCCGGCATGGGCCAGATGGTGATGTAAAACAAAACATAGTATGTAATAAGATTTTATTGACGACCTAAGTTGTCAATGTGATTTATTTTGATAGATACATAATTCAGGAAAATAATTTTAGTAAGACCAGGTACTGAATCACAAACAGACCCAGACCCAGGATTACATAGATATAAAAATATAATGTGATTAAAACTGCTGATATTCTGATTCACTTTCATCCAATAAGAGAATAGAAACTTTAAAAATTTATTATTTCTGATGACTCTCATATGAATGGCCATAGAATGATGATGCCAGAAAGTAAAATGTGTAAAGCTATTTCATGCCTGGTATATAAATCTAATGGGAAGCAACTGATTCTTCAAACTTAGACCTGTCCCCACGGTAAAAAACAGAACATTAATATAAATTAGCATTTACAGATGAAAGATAATAAATAATGAAAGAATTTGATAACATGAAGGTGTTATGTCAATGTATAAGAGAGTTTAAGTAAAGAAAAATGTGTTTAATAATCATACAAAGCATAAAAGTCATTACATATTATAAGTACAAATATTAAAAGTATTACGTTTTAACATTTAGATACAAAATCCTAAACAAATTAAGGAGTAGAAGTACAGTTGAATAAATCCACAGTTTTCTATTTTGTACAAAACACAATCTTACTGAAACAATAATTTTTTGAAATTTAGTAATTATACAATTTTTCAGTTCAGGAAAACGATATAGCTATTTCAAACAAAAATATAACTCTATGTTAAAACATGTAATTTTAAATTGTTAAAATAAAGTTGAGTTTTCTATGATTATTATTATTGTCAATCCAGTATTGTAGGATATAGAATTTGTCTCTTCGTTTACCTGTGATGGATTGTCTACATTAGATTAATTGTGGTTGTAAATCCTACTTAATGGTGGGCAGGACCGTTCCATCAGCTTGGTCTTCGACTGAAAAAAGAGAATTACGCTGGGCACTAAAACACTTTACTCTGTTTCTTGAATACAGGCAGATTGTAACCTGCTGTTTTCTTTATTACCACAATTTCCCTATCCTGAAGATTAAGTTTTGGAACTAAAAGTCAGAAGTAACTTTTCATTTCTTAATATACATTTCATTGAAATTTTATTGCAGCAGATAAATAGTAACTCTTAGCAATAGCCAATACAATTCCGAAGGCTTAGTCCATACACAATTTATTATGAAATTGGAGTCAATTATTTATTAAACCTATGCAGGTAATATTGAAGCATTTGGTTATATCACTACAGGAATCAACTTAATCCTACACTTCTCAAGTCCAATCTGTCTTGAAAACAGACATATTTGTCTTACATGTGTTTGTATTAAAACCTTTTCATAGCAAATAGCTAAAAAGCTCACATAAAACTAAGAAATATATCTGTACCTAATTGGATTTCAGAAATCCATATTCCAAAAGGATAGATTTAACAGAAGACAGTTCTATGATTTGGAAGCTATCATGTGTTTTAGAATAGCAATAAACAAGACAGTAAAAATGTATGCTCATGGCATTAGACTTTATATACTATTGTTTCTACAAGAGTAATCAAACATGTATGTATATCTATTTTTTAAAACATGACTCCTAGAGACTTGGAAAATGAAGAGCAGTATAAAGGCAACCGATATAATCTCATGGAAACATAAAATAAATAAGTATGTAAAAGAAACACTCAACTCAGCCTTGAAAGACCTCAAGTATTTTTCACAAGAGTGAATCAAAAAAATTAGTATAGTTTCTTATGTCATAACCCAACAGTAAAACAGTAGGTGGGTTTGTGAATCACACAGAGTTGTTTATACAGGGAATTTCACAAGAGAAGTTGAATGTGAAATCACAAAGGATTATATGATGCAGATCAAGAAGAAAAATTTACTGAACTATTCATCTAAAACACAAACACACAAACACTAGTTCTGATGACTTTGGAAGCCAAGCTCAAGAACAGGTAGAATTCCTAGAATTGAGGAACTGATATGATCTAATTATTAATTTCCTGTGCTGCTATACATTCATATTTGATGATCACAAGTTATACTTTTTGAAAAGTAATCAATTCCTAGAACTCAGTGAAATATAACTGAAATGTTACTCACTGGAGCATGTGAAACAAACACAAACATATTTCACAAAAGTCATTTACCTGAATGTTCTGAAACCATCCATTTGTGCCATTTAGACCAATAGCTGCAAATTGTAAACAATTTACTTACTACAGTCCAGGTTGTTTAGATATTTATCAAAATTAAATTGAATTACTATATACACACTTACACACATATGAAGAATTAGTAAAAGCTCATAATCATATTAACAAATATCACAGTTTTATCCTAATTTGAAAGAAGCAATATTGAAAGATTATATACAATATAACTAAAGCTAAACATTTTAATAAAGTAAAAATTAAAATTACTAGAAATCAAACTGGTTGCAAAATGTTGTGCAATTCTGCCTACAAATGGATTTAGGTGATATTTTAGCATCAACAACGCTTTTTGTTTATTTATTTAAGTGTTTATATGTGGATGCAAAAACTTGTTGGAAAATATAATGAAGGAATTTATGTATATATTCCTCTTAGGCAAATCTGTTACTCTCAAGACAAACTCAGCAAGATACAGTCTATTTAATTCTCTCCCTCTATAGACAGTTCTCTACAACCCCTTGAATGTTACATTTCTAATTACAAAGTCTATTATGTCATACCATAGCCTCTATTTTTAACCTATTATTAAAATGTAAAGAAACTTATATTCACTCTAGATATGGTGCAGACAGAATTAAAAAGGATTCTGCTCAAATTCACATTGGTAAAATTCTTTTTGGGAATTACAGGAGCATGGATGAGCATAAGCAGTGGACTCGACACTGTCCAATACCAAGTAGGGGTTGTGACTTACAAAAGCTTTCCTACTGAAGGCTTCCAACTTCCACTTCGTCTTCTACTTCCTATACTATGTAGGACTTCATAAGTCCACATGTCACAGATTATTTTTCTAAGATTTTTTTTTCTAATTCCACAAATTATTTGGATACTAGATGATAGTCTTTAAATCACTATGACAAGACACCTGAGGTCATTTAATTATTTGGAAAAAAATCTGTTTTACCATCAGACTTCATAATTTCCATTCCATGCTCATCAGGCCATAGTTTTGGCTTAATGCAGGCAGCACATCGTGTAATTAAATGCATGATGGAACAGAACTGTTTTTCCATAGCAGCCAGAAAGCAGAGCTTCAGTATTTTCTGTAGGAGCATCCCCCAGGTGACCTCGTGTCAATCTTCAAGACATAGTGATAGATGCAATTTAGAAAACACATATAGAATGTAACAATTTCAGAGGTTTATTGTGTGGTCATTTGGTCCCAAGTAGTTGAGTAGCACACCAGAGGGGCGTAGAAATGTGACACAGAAGAACTTTCATTGCACGACTTACCATAAAGCAGAAGGACGAATCTGATTCTATGCTGATTTTTTTCTTTTTCTCTTCAGTTTCCTATTGGACATCCTCCAATAGGATGCTAAGGTCCATTTTCAAGGAATGATTCCTTTCAGTGACTCTGTCATAGTAGACATGCTTATAAGGATAGACTACAAGTATCTAAGGCGATCCAGTCTAATGAAGTAGATTAAACAAGACCAAACTTAACCTCTAACATGCAGACCCATGCCTTCCTATCACAGTTACAAGCTGTGGTCACAGGCAATTAAAAACAATAGTAAATCAATTCAGGGCTGCTAAACATTTTTACATGCTATATATTGGAGACAAACATCTCAGGGAGTTAGCTTTATATGATTATAGAATTCAGAATAAACAGAAAAAGACAAGATTAGTCAGAACAATAGCCAAATAATAAAATGAACTCAATTATCCACTATTTTGTTGGCTGTTATTAGGCAATACCCTGAGAAAACACTGAAGAAAATAACCTCAGTGATAAAAAAGAAATAGTTTGGATTCATGTTTTCAAAGCTTTCAGGTCATATTTAATGAAAATCAATGTTCTCTAATCTGTGGCAAAGCATATAATCCTAGTAATAAGTACATATGGACTAAAGCTGAACACCCAGCAAAGGGAAGAAAAAACACAGTTCCATTCTAGTGTCCCCATTCCTAGGAACATAATTAATAATTTACCTTTGGTCTTATTGTTATATTGGTATGAAGAGACACCATGACCAAGGCAGCTTATGAAAAACATTTAATTTGGGGTTTGCTTACAGTGGCAAAGTGTGAGTCCATGATTGTCATGGCACAGATCATGATACAGACAGACAGACATGCATGACCCTGGAGAATAACTGAGTGTTTGCACCCTGATCAGTAGACAAGCGACAGAGAAAGATTGTGAGATTGGGACTGGAGTTGACTCTAAAACCTCAAAATATATCAATCCAGTGATATACCTCCTCCAACAAGGTCATATGTCCTAATCCTTCCCAAACAGTTTCACAAACGGGGGACCAAGAAAGCACATTTGAACCTGGGGGGGGCTATTTTCATTCAAACCATCACCCTTTCCTTCAAACAACATACAGAAATTGATGAGATTGTTTCTAGATGTTTAGCAAACCATATGAATTCAAATAAGTAAATAAATTGTAAAACTTTTATCAAAAACCTTAAAACAAAAACTAATTCTATTTTTCTATCATTCTTGTGCCTTTTAAAGAGACGATAAAATATATACATGCTTCTGACTTATTCTGGAATCATAGCCACTGTTCTGGAATACTCTTCCCAATTCTTTCTAAGAACTTCCTTGCTTGAATTCTTCCATTTTCTATATTAGGCATCTTTTTCTGTATTAATATTTTTTTGTTGGGAGACACACTTTTTTGTGTCTCATTCACATTTCTGTGTGTCTTCCATGGGAGACACTACCTGCCTTTAATTCTGGATGCTTTCATTATGCTGCAATAGTCAACTTTTCTGAAGAATCAAGAGTGAGTCTTCATCTGAAGCCAAGGACAAGCATGCCTATCACAACTATATTAAATATTTGTTTTTGCAAGCTGAAATATTTTTTCTATAAAGACACCTGTTGAGTCTATTTATGTCCATTCATCATTTCGTGGTTCTGTTTGAGACTGCAAACTAGGTAGTCACCTAGTTTTTTTTTTTCTTTATTTTGAAAACTTAGATTTCTGTAAGTAATAAATTGTAATTATTCTCTGACCTACAAGTCTTATTCTATCTGTTAATTCCAAAGCAGTATAAATTTTAAATTGCTTTTTACATACAGCAAAGTATCAGAATGTAGAACACCACACCATTTATTTTTACAAGACTTCTGAGGGCTTGACTTTAGAGCTGGATAGCTTAGTAGTTAAAAATACAGGGTCCTTTCAAAGAGAACTTGATTTCTGTTGCTGGGACCCATGTAATGGTTCACAGTTGTCTGTGGCTCCAGTCTTATGGAATGCAATGCACTCTTCTGGCTTCTGTGAAAATCAGGCACGCATGCCATACACAGAAATATAGGTATACTAAAAACGCATACGCATAAAAATAAAATAAAACTAATTAGTTATAGTAACGTTAAAGCTATCTTGAAATATTAAACTAAATATAGTCATATTTATTAGCTGATTCTTTAGGGAGATTGATTACAATAATACATGTCTTTGAATACATTCAAAGTAATTACATATGTAAATTTTAAACTCAAATCATTAATACATAATTTTATATATATTTCAGATAGTGGCAGGGTCCAACTATGTGGTTCAAGATGGCCTAGACCCCTTATCTTCATTTATCAGCTGCCCACAACCTAGGGTTCAAGGACCAAGGCACTGAATTATATCCTAGCTTAAATATCACTGTGTATGTCAAAACTATTGATTATCATCTTTACTGTGTGTAGAGACAATTTCTGTAGTTTCTTATTTTCTTCATGCTTTTCAAACAGAAGCACTGATTGATTTTGTTGGAGACCTTTTTGTAAATATTGTTTGTACAGTGAAACACGTCGAAAGGTGCAGATATTTTCTCTTCTCCAAGAAAGTGCTGGTTGCCTTTCAGATGAAAAGGGCACCGAACCTTTTGTGATGCTTTCCTTGTACTCATTATTCAATATGAGTCATTTGAGCTTTCAGTGCTTCCTCTGTGGCAAGCCTATTGTGTGTGTGTGGTGTGAGCCAGGGTCACACCATACCACTTTACAATGCTTTTGTGAGTAAGAGAGAGAAAAATGTAGTCCTGGAACCTTGTTGGGGGTTTCTGGCTAGGAAAACTCATGTATATGCTCAGAATCTATGAAACTGTGAAAAGGCAAATCAATAGATGGGATGAATAGCAAAAATTTATACCCATCACAATTATTGAAAATTATGTAATACAAAAAGATTTATAGTCTTAAATGACTACATCCTCAATCATATCTTAAAGTAAATACATTTTTCCCACATTGGAACAAATAGGTTCATTTTTGAGATAATCAAATGATAAATTCTTATTATGGTATTCTCTAAATACCAATGATTTGAAGTATAAATGATAAATGTACTACAAATAAATTAAAGTTAATTTTGAAATCCAGTAAAGTCTTCAAGCAATTGGAAATTCTTATTGTTATGCTTTTGCAATGAATTGACTTAATTTCACTTATAAATGATCTGGAGTGTAAGGAAGCTCAGTTTCCAAATGTTGCTTTTTGATATTTCTTTTATCAATAAGGGGGAAATTATTTTATAATCCTTTTAGTTCCTTAAAGTTTCATCTTGAAACCATTTATATCTGATGACAGAGTATGAACCACTTTATTTTCCACTATATTTTCAGCACTGAATTATAGAGGATACAAAGTACAATACAAGGACAGGTATTTGCAGTTAATATAGAATGTAATCAAATGGTAACACCACTGTTAATGTACTTTCAATGAGGTACATATTGAAATATCTCAAAAATTAAAATTTTAACATTAAAAGAGCTAGGTTTAGAAAAATGTTTTCTGGTTTTTAACTTAACTAAAATCATTAAATTAAATATACTCTGTTTTCAGAAAAATACATAAAGTTTTTTAACACTTAAAAGTGTATGAACATCTTAATTTTGTGTATATTTGTGCAACATGTACAAAATAAGGTCTGTAGAGGTGAAAAGAGGGCATCAGATCTACTAAAACTGGACTTACAGAAGGTTTTTAGGGTTAGGTGAATATTGGTAATCACACAGCTGGAACCTCTAGAAAAAGAATTGATGATGTTAATTGCCTTTTCATCTGTCTGTCAATATAAACATTATATTAAAAATAATTAGTCATATTTAATTTTAGGTATTTTATTATTATATTTCTTATTTCCTAAAACAAAACATAGTTTTCTTGTTGAAAGACACTGAAGATCTTTTTTTTTTTTGCAAACCCAAACTTCATTTATATAATTAAGTGATAGATAAATAATAAACCCTTTGGACAATCTGTCTTCATACCTATCTAGATAAGATTTGATAAAAATTTATACTTTAAATCAAAGGTATGCTTCCTTCAGCTATATGAATTATATATATTGAAAGTACATTGTCTCCACAAATTCCACTATTGCTCTAATAATTTTCTATGTAAGTTTCAACATAATTATAAACATCTTATAAAACACATGAAACCCATGCTATGTTATTACCCATCTGTTTTTTTTTCTCCTGGCAGCCCTGAACAGGGGCAGAAGCAGCGTTTATTTCTGTTTTCAAAGAAAACAAACAATTTTTT
>JAQHUG010000776.1:101997-165727 GCA_028555095.1 Dicrostonyx torquatus | reverse complement strand
GCTCATGCCATCGTGCACCTGTGGAAATCAGAGGACAGCATTTAAGAGTTGGTTCTCACCTTCCTTCTTGCTGAAGCCATCTTTCCTGCTTCTGCTACTCTGGAGTATATACTTCAGGCTAGCTTGCCCCAAAGACTCTTGTATCTCTGCCTCCCATTTCACTGTAGAAGTACTGGCATTATAGGGGCATGGTCAGGCATTAGGGGTTTTATATGCATACTAGGGATCAAATTCAGGTCAGCAGGCTTCCAAATGGGTCATTAGGCTGATGCAGTTAGTTCCTTTACCCAGTGAGCCCAGTCTACCTTGTCCAGTCTACCTTGTCTTGACCCCAAGAAATCCTGACATGCCCACTTCACTCTAAAGCTAACCAGACACTGGAGAATCCCCAGACTAGCAGAGTTTAGCCTCAAGGCGGACCAGTCCCTACCTAAATGTAAATGACATCATGAAAGAAGGAGTGATAAAATCTGTGGCTGGGCACAGGGCTCACCGACTCATCTTCCTCGTCTAATGTATCCCCCTGATATTTGCTCCTTGTCCGTTTGCTGCTGCCTCTCTTTCCGCACCAATTTCCCATACAGTTAGCTGGAAATGTGCGTGTCTATAGGCTGTACACATGCTCCAGATAGATTTATGAAAAGCCCGTTGAAAAAAGCACAGAGCATTATGTCAGCTGGTTCCCCTCCACCAAGTCATCTTGGTTAGTTGCAAGTATCTGGGTGGTGGAGAAACGGCCATCCAGAGGTTCTGCTTTGGATTACACTGATAAGGAAACTGAATTATGCTTTTATTTCTTCAATCAGTGACTGGGTATGTTTTGGAAGTGAATGTCTGAAAGAGCTCTTTCATTAAAAAAAAAAAAGTGTTCTGCTCCTGCTTCCCTGTCCTTATGGGAAGGACAGAAAAGGGCTGTATGCTAATATAATGTCCAGAAACAAGAGAAGGGGAGTCAATAAATGAGACATAAGCATGTGTGTTCGAGACATTTCATAGAGCTGAGGGGTGATGGAAAGCTAATAAAAGACCAATAGAAATTACAGAAACCACGATGCAGTATATGCTAAGGCCACCCAGAGATCCCAGACTACCATGCTCAGGCCTATTAATAACGCCTTCCCTGTAATTAATGCAGAGGACGAAACCGGACTACCACATAAACAGCATTTAAAAGGCCTTTGATTCTAGTCATCTTATTTTGCTTTGTTTTTTAGACAGGGTCTCAGATAGCCCAAACCAGGCTGGCCTCAAATGCACTTTGTAGCTGAGATTGACCTCATTTATTCTTCTAGTTCCTGAATATTGAGATTCCAAGTCTGAGTCACTATTTCTGGGTTCTCGTGCACTGCTGAGGGTCAAACCAAAGGCTTCCTGCATGCTGAGGAAGGACTCTACCAACTGACGTATGTCTCTAGCCCTAAATCTTTGGTTTTTGTTTGTTTTTTTGTTTTGCTTTTCAAGACAGGGTTTCTCTGTAGCTTTGGAGCCTGTCCTGGAACTAGCTCTAGTAGACCAGGATGGCCTCGAACTCACAGAGACCTATCTGCCTGTCTCTGCCTCCTGAGTGCTGGGATTAAAGGCATGTGTCACCACTGCCCAAATCAGCCCTAAATCTTTCATCAAAATTATTTTTAAAAGAAACTTTAGACATTTGGGTGGTGGTGGCACACACCTTTAATCCCAGCCCTTGGGAAGCAGAGGCAGGCAGATCTCTGTGAGTTCAAGGTTCCCCTGGTGTATAGAGCTAGTTCCAGGACAGCTAAAGCTACACAAGGAAATTCTGTCTCAAAAAATAAAATGAAATGAAAATTAACATTAGGCTATGACAAGAGTTCATTCAAACGTATCTGCACTCAGATTTATATCTACCCCTGAGCAGTCAGCACATCCGGTATGACCACAGATATAATCTCAACCTCCAGCCATAAAACCAAGGTCACTGAACGTCATTGATTATCTAAACGTGCAATCTATTTGTTAGCAGCACAAATACTTAAGTAAATAGGATGCATCAACATGCCAGCTAAAAGTAGCCCAGTGTCCCTATTCTGAGTACATAGGGGATGCTATTTGGGGCAACTGTCTATTCATTTCCTGCTTACAGTTCTATTCTGAAAGATAAACATCTTGAGCAGTACCAACCCAAATCAACAAGCTTTGTCAAAACCTCATTACGTGCAAGGTAATATGGATGGTACAAGGAATGCGTATTTCAAATATTCTAAACAATAAAAATGAAAAGAAACAAGAGAAAAGTGAGAAAGAAAAGACATATAGTCTAAGCCAAGCGCTGCCTCAAGGTTTTGGTGAACATTAAGACTTAAAGGTGACAAGTTACTCCCAACTACATAACTAGAAAGGGCAGTCTTTTGAGGGAACAGGGACTCGCCAGGCAGCTTTGGCAGGCCTGGTGCTCACAGAGATCTGCCAGCCTCTGCTTTTCAAATGCTGGGATCAAAGCTGGACCCCGACTGTGCCAAGGCTTTTTGAAGACCTTTGACTGGCTCTTGAGAGGAAAACTGAGCATCAATAAGTAGACAGAAATCAGGTGCCAAGGATTTTGGACAAAATCTGAAATTGTCCTGCATGGATTGATCTTACACTTCCAGACAGCTGTGACTTGATTTTTCTGTACCTTAATTCTCTGACAGAATTGAGACAACATCTGACTCAAAGAGTCACTGTAAAGTGGACAGGAAATATCACTTCTAAAACACCCCATGAGAGGGTTGGGGACACCACTAAACGTAGTCACTGTTGGCATTTCAAAGTAGACCCCATAAAGAAAGCAATTTGCCTACTGTGTCAAGTTTATCCAATAAAGCAAACAGACAGCCAAGCTAGAAACAAAAATCAAGACCAGTTAAAACCTTTAGGTTTTACTGAGTCGTTGAAGCTTCATTTGAAAGGACATCATACATCGTGATAAGAATGCTATACCACCTGTGAATAAAATAAGACAGGGACTCAGAGACGAGCTAGAGCTGGCTGTAGGCATGGGATTCCATACCCATCCACAACTCTCAAACACAATAAGTCTCACCGAAATCTCTGTTCATAATACTTTATACTTGCTTGTCTTCCCATCAAACTGTGCACATGGCAAGACCAGAAGTCAACAACTATCATCTTCTACATGCTGCACCCAGCCCAGAGTGAGCACAAGGGCTTCGCGTTCATTCTAGAGCCTGAACACATAAACACATTAGTGAAAGAGAACAAGAGAAGATATTTTATATGTGTGTGTGTGCATACTCATATCCATATATTATATATGTACATATATTTATATGTGTGTACAGAGTATATATAAATCTCTATTGTTTCTTCATAAGAAATACTAATAAAAGAGAATATATGCCCTTGTGTGATGGTTAGTTTTAGTGTTAATTGTCAACTTGACACATCTAGACTCATCACCTGGGGAGAATCTCAGTAAAGAATTGTCTAGATCAAGATGGCTAGTTGAGGTGTCTGTGAAGAATTATCCTGATGGTCCTGGAAAAGATGAACCGAGTAGCAGGTATGCATGCAGTCATTCCCCCTTGCTCTTGACTGTGGATGTGATGTTTTAAAATCCCTGTCAGCTTGACTTTCCTGCTATAAAAGGGTGTGTGATGGTTTGAAGGAAAATGGCCCCATAGGCTCAGAGGGAGTGACACTACTAGAAGATGTGGCCTTGTTGGAGGAAATTCGTCACTGGAGCTTTACAGTTTCAGAAGCCCAAGCCAGGCCCAGCAGATCACTCTCTCTTCCTGCTGCCTGCTGATCCAGACGCAGAACTCTCGGCCTCCTCTCCAGCACCGTGTCTGGCTGCACACTGCCATGCTCCCCTTCCTGGTCACAATGGATTAACCTCTGAACTGCAAGCCTGCCCCAATTAAATGGTTCCCTTAAAAGAGTTGCTGTGGTCATGGTGTCTCTTTACAGCAGCAGGAACCCTAGCTAAAATAGGTTCTAATCTAGAACTGTGAGCCAGCATTACCATTTCTCCCCTAAGTTGCTTTTTATTATTATATTTTATCACAGCAACAGAGTTGAAACTAGGACATCTTATTGCTAAGGAAACCAAGTACGAGATCACTTCTCTGGGGTAGACTGAAGTAGAGGCGGTTCAAAAACGAAAATGAGATGTCAACTAAAATCAGGTCAACTTTAAAAGGCCTAGGGTATGGTCAGGTGGTATAAGGGATATGGCTTGAAAAGCAATTATAGTCTCCTATGCAATCTACCCAGGAATCTAGAATAGCCACTCGAAGAAAATTCTTTTGACTGGGGACATAGCTCGGTGCCAGAGCACATGCCTAGCATATGAAAGGTACTAGGTACTATCCTTAGACCATTATTTTGAAAGGAAAAGAGGACCATTGGAACCATCTGTTGAGAATCTCACTCGGCATGGTGATGTATTCCTGTAATTTTAGTACTTGGGAGTAATGGCAGAAAGATCAGGAGTTTGAGGCCAGTTTCAACCACATAGGGAGCTAGGAGCTGGCCTGGGCTACATGAAAGTCTGTCTCCTAAAGAAAATGAAAGAATCTCTTCTTCAAGTTTAAGCACGACATCTATGAGGTACTGATAACACAGCTGTTGCCAGGTAAGACAAAAACTGTAGTGTGCTCATATGTGCCCAGAACCATCACTGAGAGATGGAGTACTTACAGTGTGGCTTCTAGCACAGCGAGAGACTCACAGGCCACAGGAAAGAAGAGAAGGCAATATTCATTCGTGAAACTTGGGGGGCTGGAAAATGAGGAGGAGGAGATGAAGAGCGGAAATGGTTCTAAACTCAAACTCTGCCGGGCGGTGGTGGCGCACGCCTTTAATCCCAGCACTCGGGAGGCAGAGGCAGGCGGATCTTTGTGAGTTCAAGACCAGCCTGGTCTACAAAAGCTAGTTCCAGTGCAGGCTCCAAAGCTACAGAGAAACCCTGTCTCGAAACCCCCCCCCCAAAAAAAACCTCAAACTCTTCATACAATGTGAAGTAGTGTGGGCAGTGTTTGACGTAAGAGAAACCTGGGATTCAATCAGGCTTTGCTAACTTTCTTCACTGCCCCAACCTCGGTTCTTAAGTTTGTTGGAATAACAGAATAATCCACATCCAGAAAGGGTCCGAGGAAACCCCACTCCTTGTCTTCTTTTCTGAACTGCACAGTGTAGGGATGCAAAGGGGCCAAAGGGGGCTCCTCTGTTGTATGGCTGGGGGATTTAAATGAGGATTTAAATCGACATCAAAGTGGAGTTCCACTTTCTGGATGACCTCAGAGAGCTGCTGGGCTGGGAAGAGACTTGCCTGAGAGGTTTGACTGCGAAGTCAGCAGCAGAGGTGATCCAGATACCAGTTAGGACTAGAGTCACGTGACCCCCCCAGCACTCACACTCCCTGGCTAGCCAAAGTCTCCAGTCTCTTAAGAAACTGTCACGTTGTAGGGTCAGAGCCATACATGTCCCCGTTCCTTTCAACCCCACTCTTCATTTTTTTAGGCAAATTAAGAAGCAAAACCCCACCAAGGTCACCTCCTTTACCTTGAAAGATTTAGGGGAGGGCCAAGGACATAGCCAATGTAGGGGAAATGTCATTCCAGGGCACCATTATGTGGGTTGTTCCTTTCTAATAAACGGTTGTGAGTGTCAGGGTCAAGGGGCTGGTCTGAAGTGGGTGCAGGAGTGTGTCAGCAGGTATGGGTGTCAGGGGCTAGTGTGAAGAGGGTACAGGAGTATGTCAACATGTATGGGTGTCAGGAGCTAGTGTGAAGAGGGTGCAGAAGTGTGTCAGCAGGTATGGGTGTCAGGGGCTGGTGTGAAAGAGGGTGCAGGAGTGTGTCAGCAGGTATGGGTGTCAGGGGCTAGTGTGAAGAGGGTGCAGGAGTGTGTCAGCAGGTATGGGTGTCAAGCTAGTGTGAAGAGGGCGCAGGGGTGTGTAAACAGCTATGGGTGTCAGAAACTGGGGTCTGGAATGAGAGGATGCAGGAGTGAGTGAGCCAGAATGAGACCACTAGTGCAGTGGACAAAGGGTTGGCAAAGCCGCGGATGAAAACACAACTCGAGAAGAGGATTTCAGTGCATATCAAGTTATTTTATTAGGAAGATTAAGGAGGGAATACAGAAAACACTGAGTACAGGTAGAAAACATCAAAAAGACTAATTATCGCTCTGAATATTTACCACAGATTGGACATTGAAGAAAACTGCAGTGCATAAGATCAGAGTTCCTGGTTGGCTCTGACTGTGTACAGTCATCTTACCAGCAAGTTTTTGGCTGCATTTCTGTTTCCTGTGGGTTTGGATAGATGCATGGGGAGCCTGGGCAAAGGAAGCTCTCAGAAAGACAAAGCACGAGATTCACAGAGCAGAAGGAGATGAGTTGGTGATAGATGGGGGAGAGGAAGAGAGGGAGAGAATGGGGTGAAGTCTTACCAACAGGACACAGTATGGTCCCCCATACCTCTTAAGTAGAAGCAGAGGCCAGCAGTCATCCTAGCAGCAGCAGCACTTCTTGCAGCAGCACTTCTGCTGGCAGCAGCCACACTTCTGCTGGCAACAGCCCTTCCCACAGCCACAGCCACAGGAGCTGCAGCAGCAGCGGCGGCAACAGCAGCCACCACAGCCACAGCCGCCACAGCCACAGCAGCCACCACAGCCACAGCCGCCACAGCAGCCACCACAGCCACAGCCGCCACAGCCGCAGCCGCCACAGCCACAGCCACAGCCACCACAGCCACAGCCGCCACAGCCGCAGCCACCACAGCCTCCACAGCCACAGCAACCCATGGTGTCAGTAGAGAGGACTCAGGTGCAGTGAGGAGAGAGACTCAGGAGAGGAGAGGTAGGTGTGATGAACCTCCTCCTGCTGGGGGGAGCCCCTTATATACCAGTGCTTGAGAGAGCCGAGGGGGACCACATGACCCCTTCCGTGTTACTGTTTATTAGTTTCTATGGGGAAATCTTGGACGCCTCCTATTTATTTCCATATCAGGCAGCCTAGTTATTAACTCAGTTGTTTCCCGTTTATCTCAATTTATCCTGGCCCCTCTCAGCGAGGACACTTAGAGGAAGCTAAGCCTGTTTCTAAGTGCAGCCAGTCTTGCGGTAGCCAAGCCAGGGAGGCACAACCCCCATACACATTGTCCTCACTCACTAGTGTTTTCCCAGGGGCATCATATATTTCCTTTGGGGCCTGTAAGGGGAGGTTCCTAGTGGCCAAATCAACAGAAAAAGGTAGAACCTGTCCTAGGGAGGTAGCGTCCACAATCTACTGTGCCCACCATTGGTGTGAATCTCAGCTGAAAGGGACCTTAGGTTTCTAATGTCTTCAACCGAAGACATAGGGATGCCCTGAACCCAGTGAACTCATGGAGAAAATTATCAAATCACCAACAGGAGAGAGACGCCCACCATCCTCAAGCCCATCTTCTTCCTCACGTCTCACTCTCCTTCACAGGGCTTGAGGCTTGTAGGTCCTTAAGGTCAGCAAATGTCACAGCAGCCATGAAGGGGGGTCTGAGAGGAAGCTCCAGTGTTCCCAAAGACCTCTCACCCAAGCCTGGCTTTGCAGAGTTAGCACAGAATTCACGTATGTAACTGCCTGTAGAAAGGCAGTAATCACTCTTAGGCTTCCCAAAATTTGGTTGGCAGAATACTAGACCCACAGGGTATTGAATATATTGCTCAAGAAATAACTCATCTTAATGAAGTCACACAGGCTTTCTGACTCTGGTTTCAGAAGTTCTCGTTTGTCACGTGCTCTGTGACCCGAGGGACTAAGGGTAGGATTCTGTGTGCCCAGACTATGCGACTTCTGGGCACACCTTCATTCTAGAGCTGTTTTCCTCTTAAGGAGCCCCGACATTTAGATTTTGAAGGTGGATTTAGGAAAGCATTTTGCATATTGACCACAGAGCAAAGGGGCTGTAGATAGCTATCCTCGGATCCTCCAGCTTCAGAGTCCGTAGCATTAGAAAACAATGGGGACCCCAAACAGTATTTGGCTTACGGCTCATACCTACAGTTGTTTATTGCACTAGCGATTAGAACTGACGGGATGGAGAGAAGTTTTCCCAGTTAAGACCCAAATTCAGTTCCCAGAACCCACAAATATGTGTGCCCTCAGTCCTACCCTTTCCATGCCCATAACATTTCTCTTATGCACTGAATCCCACAGTTCCAGAAAGATCACAAGCACTATTTCTGCTATCTAGAAACTCAGGCATGCTGTCACTTGTTACCACAAAGTCTGTAAAACTGTCTGCCTTTCTTCCTCTTTGCCAATGGCCATCAGTGAATGTGTATGAATGGTCTCCTGTTCCTACCATGGAAGGCTAGCCCTCTACCTGGGTGCCCACAGTCATCTATGGAGGCCTTTTAGGTCTTTCTCATGTACCCTTATCCCCCATTCCCCACTGTGCACCTCCCAGGCACTGCCCACTGTAGACACTGCATACAGGGCCACAAATTCCTCAGTCTTCCTAGGTCTTTGTCATCAGCATCAAAACCTTCTGTCCCCATTTTCCTTACCAACCACGCTGCAGCAGGCATTGTCCATAAAAAAAATAAAAAGTTTAACTCTAGATGACAGAAACAAAAATGGTGACACCTAGAAAATAGGGCTTACACTGGGAAACATGGATGTGGAGAGCAACAATTAGCAAAGGTCCAAGTAGAAATCTCATCTATATGTTAAAGAGACTTGTGACCCACATGTGAGGGAATGAATCAGAGAACCTGTCTTCTCACCACTTACAAAAATGATGCAAATCTACTAAAAGTCTTGAAGCTAAGACTTGAAGCTGAGTCCACTGGAAGAAAACAGGAGTGTGTTTTCAGACTTCAGCATTTTAGGAATAGCTGTTGTGTCTCTTAAAAGAAAGAAATAGCTGAGTGGTGGTGGCTCACGCCTCTAATCCCAGCACTGGGGAGGTGGGGCGGGGAGTAAATATCCTGGTGTTTTCAATAGAATGATGTCATCAGTGCTTTTGAAATAGGTAAGGATGTTGTAGACACTGGGACTTCCCATGCATGGAACTAGCCCATTTCATGACTTATTCTTGAATGCCTTTCAATGCAGTAAAATACTCTTCTTCATATATATCTAGCAAGTATTTTGATCTTTAAACTGCTACAATTTTGTTGCTGTTTTGTTTTTTACATGCTTACATGTGCTGTGTATACGTGTGGGGGTGTACGTGAGTGCATATGTGTGTATGAGCATGTGGAGGCCAGGGTTGAACATCTGATTTCTCACTGAACTGCCGTTTGATAAAATACCAGAACCAAAATCAGCCTGAGGAGTTTACTTCATCTTACAACCTCTGGCCCACATATCAATGAAATAAGGGCAAAAATTCAAGGCAGAAACTGATGCAAAGGCCATGAAAGAACGTTGCTGACTGGCTCACTCCTCAATGGCTTGTCCACTCTTTCTCACAGTATCCAGGACCACCACCAACACAGAGGTGGCACTGCGCACAGAAAGTTGGGCTCTCCACACCAATCACCAATCAAGAAAATGCCCAAAAGCCTTGCCCACAAGCCAATTTGGAGGGGAGCGACATTTTCTCAGTTGAGGGTTTTTCTTCTCAGATGACCAGAGCTTGTGTCGAGTTTATATAAAAACTAGGCGGCACATCACTATCTTCCTAAATCGTTGTCTATCTTATATATCAAGGTAGAGTCTCTCATGTGAACCCAGCAGACCTCGGCAATTCAGTTTAGCTAGGCAGCTTGGTTAGAGGAGCACGTATACCCTCCTATTATGTGCTAGGATTACAAGTTCGCCACACACCCACCCAGCTTCTATGTGGATGTTGGGGATCCAAAACCTGATCTATTTCTCTAGCCTCGAAAGGCTTCTTTTTATAATAAATTTTTCTATCTTTTTATAATAAATTTTTCTATTTAATATGCAGAATGTCTTTGTTGATGGATATTGACTTTAAGGCTTTCTTTCCTCTCCAAGACTAATTACCATTAATATGTCAGTTTTCCAAAAAGAGATGTAATTTACAACATTCCCTACACTTTTTTAAAATCCCATTTTGATAGACTTCCTATACAAAATTATAATTTAAGGCACTTGTGTGTGCGATTTGAGTATAAAAAGGTTTGGCACCTTCCACCTGGGGTGCCAGCTCTGACTGGCAAGGATGGGGAAGATGGTCTCTTCAGCTGAGGTCACAGACTATCAATCAAAGAAATTTCACTCTCAAGCAGGCAGAACACAATGTCTATTAAATATTTCAGGCAGGCAGTTCACATTCCATTGTTGAAAAGGAAGTGAATCTCCCTAAAACCAAAATTCAAATGACGCTGTGTGCCATCATGAGGTGAGGAAGTAGCCTACAGGAAATGTGTTCACCACAGAGAGAGCACGGCAACAACAGGGAAGTGACAGAAGCTTGTGCCAAGTCTCTAGCAGGAGTATTTAAGGGCCCCTGGCATAGGCAAGAGTTCAGACCTGCTCCCCTCGCTCCACCTGAGTCCTCTCTCCTGACAACATGGGCTGCGGCAGCTGTGGTGGCTGCTGTGGCGGCTGTTGTGGTGGCTGTGGTCGCTGCACCCCTGTGGTCTGCTACTGCTGCCGCTCCTACTACCGCTCCTGTGGCTGTGAAGAGGGTTGTTGCCAGCAGAAGTGTGGCTGCCAGAAGCAGTGTTGCTGCTAGGCTGACCAGACTGTCTCTGGCAGACTTCGCTGAGATGTTTCTATCTGGCTGGTAAGCCTTTCCTCATGCTTGCCTACTCCCTTCCCACAACCCAGAGGTCATTCACATGTATTCACATGTATAGATTTGTTGTTCTCCTGCCATATCATTGATCAGTCATTTTAAAATAATAAAGGAGATCTCTCTGAACATTTGAACAATGAAAAACAGAGGCAGTGGTGCTGAGGGAGCCACGTCACATTTTTGACAAATAGGAAATGGAATCATAGTTACTGCTAAAGTGTTTCAGGAATCCTTTCAAGGAACCACCAGACTGTGCCTCTTTCTCCGGTCATATACGCCACACCATTTCTACTATATTTTTAAAACCACAGTTCCCCTAATCCTGAAAACTAAATGCATAGAAGGTACCATACTCTATTAATTTCCAATCTTGCTGAAACAACTATTTGTTATTTTATATATTCATCCATAGTAAATACAGAGCTCTTGCTGGGAAGAATCCCCCTATTTGCTTCTTCTGTGATCAAAGTCATGCTGAGATACACTGTGGGTCTTAACTGTGGGTAGAAACACTGTTCATATTTAGGGACGTGTCTGAAAGCAGCCAAGTCCAATGTCCCTGTCTCATAGTTTGTGACACTCATTTCTTTGAGGTCAACAAAAATGTTATTATTCATTCCAAAATGTCTACAATTCACCTCCACTTTTGGGTAGTGTTGAAGGAGCATAAACCCAGTTTGGGTTGCTACTATTTAAAAACTAGAGCAAGTAGGCTGGAGAGATGAAAGAGTGAGCATGCTCACAGGCATGAGGACTTGAATTCAGATCACCAGCACCCACATAAAGCTGAGCATGGCCATGTGCAACTATAACCCCAGCATGGGGGAGTTGGGTGGAAGAATGAGACGAATCACTGGGCCAGCCAATCTAGCTGGAAAGAAAAAAAAAAGGCAAACTCCGGGTTCAGTGAGGGATAAGGCAGAGCATAATAGATCAGGACACTCAATATCCTCCTCTGGTCTCCATGGAAGCATGCATGGGCACATGAGCACGTACACCTATGTGAACACAACACACACACAATGTAATGACTGAAATATCTATGTCAGTTTCTCAATTGGTATATTTTTACTCTAGTTATATAAAGGGCTATCAGTGGGTGGAAAGTGAATGAAGGGTTTCTCAATGTAACAGTTCTGGCTGTCCAGGAATTTGCTCTGTAGATCAGGCTGGCCTCAAACTCACAGGCCGGCCTCTGCCTCCCAAGTGCTAGGATTAAAGGTGTGCGCCACCACCGCCCGGCCATAACCCTGTACAAAAAGGGCTCGAGAAATATCTCAGTGGTTCAGAGTGTTTGCTGTACAACTCCAAGGACCTGAGTTCGGATTCTAGCAACTATGTAACAAGCCAGGGTTGGCTGTGGCATGCCTATAACCCCAGCACTGAGAGGAACATAGTGGACCCCTGAGGACTCCTAGCTACCAGCATTCAAAAATTGAGTTTTTGGTTCAGAGAGAGACCTTCTCTCAAGGGAATGAGGCAGGGAATGATAGAGGAGGGCACCCAACACCGTCCTCTGGCCTCTGGCCACAAATGCACACAGGAGCAAGCATATCCCACCACCACACCCACATCACCCTACATATACACAATAATAAATAAGAACAACTTAACGAGTTTTTAAACTGCACATAAATCTGTAATGTATCAAAATTAAAGGTTTAAAAATAACTTCAGGGAACCTTAAAAAGTGCTCATGAATACAGCATGGAGACAAAGATGTCCAAATCTATCTCACCACCCTCTCAGTTCACCCAACTTGCTGTCAGCTCTGATTACGAAGTTCCTGCACCCACTTCTCTGCCCTCCACCTGTGTACTTTTGAATTCCTCTCACAAATGTCTCCCCCCCCTACTACCATCAATTCCTGACACTGTCCAGTATGTCCCCTGAGCACTTAGTGACACCATCCCCAATGCTCTCACTCTTGCTCAGCAGCTGAGATCTGGGCCATATCACACCCACCAGCGACTTCCCTTTACCGTTAGTATTTACTGTAATTTATTTCATCCACCAGTTCCTGGTCCCACCCACCTGGCAGATCTGTCCCGCCACCCACACTCGCCTCTTTGCACTGTTCAGACCCATTAATCCGGAGCCTTTCTTTAACAAGCCCAAGCTACTTGATGCGCCTGTGATCATTTTCTCAGCCCTTTGCCCAACTGGCTCCTGCTTCACCTTCAGATATAAAATGACCTGTCATTCCTGTCTTTCCCTTCCACCCGACCTGAAGTTGACCTCAAGCTATGTAACCTGCATGTCTCATTCTCATGGACTCTTCCCCTAACAGTGCAATCCTATCTTGCCCGCTCTGTTCACTGCCCTGTTCCTTCGGAGGGCACCAGCTCTGAGTATCCTGCACGTGCCTACTGGATGAACACAGGGAGGGAAACGGAGAGGCTTTTTCACCAGCTCCCCTCTTCATCCTTCACAGCCCAGGGGCCCCTACCCTGGGCTAGCATCTTTTCTAACACAATCACAGTGCAGTTCTTAAATCCAAGACCTTGATGGTCTCAATCAAGGAACTATGTGCATTAGTCTCGAATTTCCAGCCCCTTTCACAGTAAATGGCATCCATTAAAATTTTAATGAGTGAATGACTTCATCCTCTTCTGAGGGAATGACACCCACTGGTCACTACCCTCAAGAATCCACTTAAAGCCATTTCCATTGCTGGTGATGAGGGCTACTGAGAGTGTATTGGGGGTGCATAGGGGTCAGACACAGAAGAACTCATTGAGCATGGGGCTCAGCAGGATCCCTAGGCCTCAGCAGAAGATATACCAGAGAATCCCACGAGCAGCGAAACTACAAACCAATCCACAACTGTGTATTCTCGAAATACTTAGATTTCAAACTCTTTGTAAAAAGCACACCACCTGAGACAACAGAGTCTCAATGCAATGAATTTCATTCAAAATGAAACAATTCCCAAAGGAAGGAACAGTCATGTGACCTCCGGGTCACCAAGATTCTGAGGGGTCGGCAGAGCAGGTGGTAGAGATTTGAAGAACAAAGATACCCTGAAAGTAAATGTTCCTTTCTTGGAACTACTGTGATGTCACACTAGTGCTTCATTTGTTAAGAATCATTTATGTGTATGTGTGTGTGCCTAAATGTGTGTGGACCCTGCGAGAGCAGGTGCCTGCACTCCAGAAAGTTTGTCAGAGCCCCTGAAACTGGCGATACAAGAGGCTGTGCCACCTAATGTGGGTGCTGGGAGACTGAACTGGGTTCTTTGTGTAAGAGCAGTAAGCACTCTTAGGGTGAGATGTCTCTCCAGTCCTTACCCTGTACTCTTAGACAGTAAAACTTATCAGAGTTTTCTTTTGTTACTGCAACTTTTGTTGTTTGCTAGTTTCAAAAGTATGATTAGATACAAAGAAAACTGAGTCACACAACATGCACACACCCCTCCAATGACACACCCCTCCAATGACAACAGACAAATGAGTTGGGAAATGGAAAGACCAAGTGTTCAGTGAAAGTCTAAAATGGCAGTCAAGGTGGATGCTTTGTCACTCTCCATCTAATGGTCTCAATGGGCTTTGGCAGGTCAGGCACTCAGCCTCCAGAGAAACTTGCCTCTTGACCAGCCTATATGTGCAGACAAGGGAAGGCCATGCATTATTGCCCAGGCCATTCAGCTACACTAAACCCAAGAGAATCTTCTTTGTTCAACTGAATCACTAGACTCTTGATGCTGCAGTAGGAAGTTTTACCAGAGGGACCAAAACAAGAACAAGGAAATTTACCATTTTTCTCAAACCAAGGGTCTTCAAGGTGGTTTCTGACTATCTTTCCAAGGATGTTAATAGGATATTCTTTTCTCTTCGGGTTATCCTGACACAGAGCAGAATAGAGAATTCGAAACTAAGAGCCATTGAAGGGAACATAAAAAGGTGTATGGGCAACATTGCTAACAGAGCAGGTAGGATCAAAAATCTTCATCAAACAATTCCCCACAAGAGCCAGAGGACATGGGGATGAACTTTCACCCAGAAATAACCAGTTGGTAATTGTTCATAAGACTTTGGGGATAGTGTGTGGGAGACCTTAATTACCCATGAGAGTTCTAAGAAGCCCTTTGAACCTAAGGTAACTAAATAGGCTGAGTATTATCAGGTGAACAGACTAGAATGAGCCAGGAGACTTTTTCACAGGGGCAGTACATTGGAAAAGGCAATAACCCCACTGAAGGAATGACATAAAGCACCTAGGATAAGTGACCCACCTCATTATTCATCTTTTCAACACTGGAGCTCATTGGTGCCTTAGAGGGAGCCTTCATGAGGACAGGGGACAGTGCCATACAGCAAGCTGAGGACACTGGGGTAGATGTCTTCTCATCAGTGGCTCCTTGAAGTCCCATGAGCCTGAATCTTCCCCTGGAAACAACACTGAAGTCATATTTTTTCAAGGGTCCATCCCATCTACCTTTTAAATTTCAAAGTGAGCTCAATGATACACAGAATGACCCGTTTGAACTGAAAATGTGGTTCCCGATGTACACTCATTAAGTGGATTATACACTTGCCTAAAAATGAACCAAAGTGGTTTTTACTTGGTTTGAAGATTGCATTTTCACTAGATTGATGAACTAATGTGTGATTTCAGGGAAATCTAGTTTCTTCATGAAGAGTAAAGCAGAGAATACTAGAATTCTAAAAGTGAATTAATGAAAACAAACAGGTTCAAACCTTACTCTTAAATGAACTTCAACCTATTTTTTAATGTAGGATGTCCTTCTGTATACTGTGAATAGGCAGGCAGAATAGGGCAAGTGGGAAATCCAAGCAGAGAGACAAGGAGACAGAAAGTGGAGTCAGGGAGACATCAGCAGTCATAAAGAAGCAAGATGTGAGGCAATGCACCCATGAGGCAATACACAGATTAATAGAAATGGGTTACTTTAAGATGTAAGAGATAGTTAACAATAATCCTGAGCTAAAAGACCGAAAAGTTTGTAATTAGTATTAAGCCTCAGAGTGGATATTCAGGAACTTGAGGGCAGGAGAGAAACCTCGTTACAATTGTTCCCAAGGAAAACTTGAAAACAAGACCTACATTAATCATTTAAACTAGTTAAGTGGCAAAATAACAGTTCTTAGATTGTAGTTATCCATAGTGGAAGACATCCATCAGTTCATCTAAATTAAATCTGATAGTCATTAAAGATTGATATCATAATCCACATCTTACCAATAGAAAAAACTACAGCTGTAAGGGTTTAAAGATTTGAGCCTCCTGATGTGCACTGCTGGAATATAAATCCAGAGTTAAGGGGTTCAACAGTCAACATTAGTAACTGCACCAAAAACACCAGCAGAGCCAAGGAAACAGTGGGTCCTGTCTGAACCAAGGTCAATGACCAGGGGAGATGGCTAGACATCATCACGTATTTTAACAGTGACTAACAAAATTGTTCATTCTTTCTGGGTTAGGAGAAACATTCCTTGGGGAAATACATTGAAGACAACTACATCCTTGGCAGGCTCAGACTACTCAACCAAAAAAGTAGCAAAGTATTTCAGATACCAGATTCTAAGATGGAATAGAATGTTTTTACAAATGAACTTTGGGTAGTCTCCACCCCTTTATCGTCACTGTCATTTGTATTTTTGCTGCCTTATCTTATTCATAAGTGAAATGGGAAAAATAGTTGGTTTCTATCATTCTGACAACACAAGGTCCCATGTGGCTTATGTTATCCACATTATCATATAGGATACTTCCTACATGACATCCCAAACAGATCACCAGCCAAGTGTTGGAATGCAATCATTGCTGGCTAAGTTGCCCCTCTTATCATGTATGGACATGGGTCATAACGGGCAAGTGACAGACCAAAAAGGCCCTTGTGATGGGAAACAGAAGAATCATTTGCAAGAACAACAACACATCACAACTGGGAACTGAGTCACAGTGACCCGGTTTCCCCCATCTCTCATTATCCCAGGAAATAAGACAAAGGAATTTTGTTTAGATTATTTGCACATAGCTTCTCAACCAATCTCTTGTTCGGCTGCTTAAAAATATTAAAGAATGTCTACCCGTTGCTATGCACTCACTTTATGCCAGAGATTCACATGAAGCTTGAATGCTTCAGCACAGTAGAAATATATTAAGAGTGTTCTATTCATACAGTTATCTTACTTTTACATTTAAAAGTGAGATATAGAGCCTGTGATAGCTCAGTGGGTAAAGGTGTCTGCTGCCAAGTTTAATGGGAGCCATATGGTCAAAGGAAATAGGCCACTCCTGCAGACTGTCCCGACTCCTCTATGTGTGCACCATGGCAAGTGTGCAATTACCCACCCCGCATGCAAACAGATAAATGTAACAAAATGAGATATATTTCATGTACTATAAACATCGCAATTATTAATAAAATGCTTATAGTACATGAAATATATTTCAATTTCTGTCTATTCACAAAATGTATTTTGTATTTTAGCACCTGCCATAAAAAATAACTATAACCATTAGTGACCATATACTTCTCTTTCTCTTCACCTACTTCATTCTTCTCTCTTTGGTGCTCCATTCTAGCTAGCTTCCTATTGCTATGGTAACATGTAATCAAAAGCAACCCGGGAAGGAAAGTCTATTTGTCTTACTCATCTCCATCACAGTCCAATATAAAGGAAAGTAGGGGCAGAAACCGGGAAGCAGGATCACAGAAATGCTGTTACTTGGCAGTATGACTACAAACTCCTTAGTTGATATGATGGGCACTTGTTACATTTCACTGATCACTTAGTTTCATTTGGGGGGTGGGTAATACTGTACCTTCTTCCACCTTCAAAGATGGAATCAAATTCTGCAACAAGTTAATTCCTGGACCAACTCTTCAGCCACGCCTGTTCTTAACATTGTTGTTCTTAAACATCCCTCTGCTCATCTGCTCAGTTTCACACCCCTACTTTCTGAGGCTTAGGAGGTATTCTTTCACAAATTTACCTTTCCAGGCTCTATAAATTTCTTCCCAAAGATCTGTTTTGCATCAGTCCTCAGTCTTTCTAGTTGTGAATGTTTGGAGGCAACACATTTTTTTTTTTTGCCTTCACTTAGTTAAGTGAATTTTTTAAAAATAGAGATGCTATATATATATTGGCCATCATGTACGTGGTGTTTGTTAGAATCAATAAGCAATGACAAATTCTTATCCCCTATAATGATCACAATTCACATTGGTTTCACCCTTTAGTGTAGCAGGAATGCACAATATACAAATCTCATGAGGTAACTTGTCTAAGTCCAGTGATGGGCCAGCAGGATGACTCAACAAGTCCAAGTGCTCACTGCCAAACCCAACAACCTGCGTTCAATCCCTGGGACTCACATGATAGAACAGACTCCAGGAAGTTAGTTGTCCTCTGACCTCAAACCAGACACACACACACACACACACACACACACACACACACACACAAATGCAATTGTAAAAGCCCAGTGTCTCCCCTGTTCATTCTTGGGCACTAGCAAGATACACATTTGGGGTATATCTGTTTAGTGTCTCCGGAGACAGCCGACTAAAGTGAGGAAAATTGTCCCGAATGGGAGTTGCACCATTAGCTGGGCTGAATGGAGGAGCACAAGGCATCTGCATGCCTTTTCTCCACTTCCTGGTTCTGACATATAAGCAAACAGTCTCCTACTGCCACAGACAGGTCTGTGCCCACCTCCATTCTTCCCCACCTTGAATGGCTGTACCCCTTGAACTATGAACCAACACACATATACAGATATACCTTGTTCCTCCACCTTGAAGGGCTGTACCCTGAGCTGTGTACCAACAAACACACACATACACGCACACACACGCACACATCTTGCTCCTCCACTGCCAGCTTGTCAGGAACCCGTCACAGCCCTGAGGAAAGCACATCACACACTACACCCCCACTGCCAGCAATACTCATCTTTTACATCATTCAGTTCTTTGCTTTTGGGGACAGGGTTTCTCTATAGTTTTGGAGTCTATTTTGGAACTTGCTCTGTAGTCTGGCTCGAATTTACAGAGATCCGCCTATCTCTGCCTCCCGAGTACTGGGATTAAAGGCGTGTGCCCTCACTGCCCAACTACATCATTCAATTTTTATAAAAAAATTTTAATTTACTTTTTTTTGGGGGAGGGGAGGAATTCTCCAAGACTCTTGGGTCATCTATTGAGGGCTTTCAGCGAATTTACTCATTAGTTCCTCAGAATTTAATTTTTCTTCTTTGGAACTCAATTACTTATAAATTCAATCTTTAGATACTTTCTGATGGGTAACTTAGCGTTTCTTATCTGTGAATAACTTACACTGTGGCATCTTCAACATTACAGACCTTTGTCATTTTCAATCTGTTATTGAATTCACCAGATTTTAAAATCTATTCTTGAGCTCAACTATATATGCCTTTGGTAATTTCTTTCTCCCTCTCGTATCTGAAATAGAGTCCAGTCATTCTTTATTCCAGTCTAACCTCAATCTCATGGAAATTCTGCCCAGCTTGGCCCCTCAAATGCTGGGACTACAGGCATGCATCACCGCGCCTAATTTACTCCATACTAATTGTAATGCTCTGTCTCTTTAAGAGACAAAACACGCCCACTCTCTTCCTGCTGGCAGCCCCAGCCTCCCCCCCCCCATCCTCCTCTAAGAGAGGCACAGCTTCTCTCCCCCTTCCTCCCCTTTTTCCTTCCCCTCCATAACCCACCTAATAATTGTCCAACTTTACTCTCTGCATGGTGTGACTATCCGTGTCTCTCGCCTGCCACCGTCACATGGAGACCTGGAGACCTGCCGCGGGTCTCGTGCACTGTCCCTGCTTGGGACTGGCTGCTTTTGGGGCCCCAACAGCTTGCAGCAAACCCATTACATTGGTGCTAAGACTCAAGGGGCTCTCCCGCCCCAGTTATTCTCCATGGGTCAGGATCCTGAGCCAGGTTTTTTTCTACTCCCACCACCAGCTTCCATTGGTGAGTTTCCCACATTCTGCTATGGCCACTTTCCTTAGCTAAAATTGTGTTTGGACTGACCCGGGTCGATCCGCCTACACTAACTGGGGGCCCAGGGTCCCTCAGATTCTTCTTTCTCTTTTTTGTCCATTTCTTTTGTTTTCCTTCCCCCCCCCCTCGTAAAAGGCCGCTCAGAGCGGCCTCTGGCCTCTCTGGCTTCCAGTAGCCCTGACTGGATCCAGCCGGGCCTTACCTTCCCACTCATGGCCTGGGGGGATGCCCTCCATGAGTGTTGCAAAGGTCTCCTGCTCATTCACACCCTGCCCACAGTCAAGAGACCATCTCACTGTGCATCTTGTGGTGTTTCACGGGTGTTCACAATTTCAGCTGTGGACAGCGAGCTATCCAGGTCAGTCTCCTGGCTTTTTTCAATTCCAGCTGTGGCATGGTGCAGCTTTTTCAGTTCCAGCCTTTTGCTCTTCTCTGCAGCCTGTGGCATGGCGGCTCAGCCACAGGGCAGATCACACCTCTAGGTCTCTCTGTGTTCATTCTCTCTGTGTAAGCTTAAAATCCCTTCTCATGCATTTGACCCTGCCATTTTAACTGGGGTCAGGTGACTTCACAGTCATCTTGGCTGAGAGCCAGGTCAGGTAACCAAGTTCTGCCATCTTTACTGAGGTATTCCCTGCCTGGTTCTCAACTATTAACTCTGTTACCTTACCACCGAGCCAGGTCGTGACTAGGTTCTTCCATCTTTACTGAAGTATACCTTGACTTGTCCCCTGGTTTACTTATTTTTTTTTCCCCTAAATTCCTCTTGTTGACTCTGTTACATGTGTTTTGCACAGTGGCATGCCTTTGGTAGGGCCCACCAAGGACATCCACTTTACCTAATTCCTGTTCATTCTCTCTGTGTATGTTCATACATGTAACTTAAATACACCTATGCTTAATGTTATAATTGTTCACTGCATCTCATTTCAGACTACAAAAACAGTAAGTCTCATGTTTTAAACTGGTATGTACTTTAAAGTCTCTTACAAAAATACCTTTTATTTAATCCAACATTCATTTAAAAGGTATTAAGATGTTCTCTACTATTGTCAGTTCTGCTGTTAACCTTCTATTGCAAGCAGTTTCTTCTTTCTGACTTTTTACGGGTGTAAATCTTATCTATTAAATTGAGAGCCAGTGCGGTCAAACTCAGACTCAACCTACAGGCAGATTCTATACTGTAGTTATACCTAATAAGCAGCCCTCAACTGCTCAGAGATCTGGAGAATGTGATATTTAAATATTTTATTATTAAAAAAAAACTTTTCATAATGAAGAGACAGGTTGGCTCCTAGCAGCAGCAGCACTCTACTTCCTCGAAGAAGAAAGAAGACAAATGGGCACAGAACAACGTCCATCTGCAATTCACTTCAACTGCCAAGCCCTGACCACCAGGTAAAACTGCCCTTCGTCTAAACTGAAGATCACCTAACGTGGACAGAATCGCTAAAATCTACAGCCTAGCTGCTCAGGAAAAGGTAGGCTTGTCTTCCTATAGATTTCTTGGCCCACAGAACCTTCTGGAGCCTGGCAGCCCTGCGCTAAACAGCAAAAGGCAAATGTGACCTTCACCAACCATTGGAGGACCTTGAGGAGTAGCTCTGGGTGCCAACCAAGTTCTCTGTCATTTTTAAATCAGTAACTCAAGTAAAATTTTATCCTTCTCAAAGATCTCTGATGCAGTTTGACAGCTGAGAGGTTTTGTCAGTTTAAAAGGGCAACCTCACCAAACAAATTTCAGATCAACTTTCTCTCTCATGATGCCTTCCATAGTCTTAGAAATACCTTTCATTGTGCAAACTATCTGTCACAGTCATTCTGACATATATCTAAAACTTCTGTTTTCACAAACCCAAAGAATTCTTGTGAGTTCCAGTAAGCCAAATTAAAGGATCATATACATCCCCCTCAATTCCCTGGTCCTAATTTTTTTTCCCTTTAACTTTGTCCTCTGTTCTACCAATACCTTAGCCAGGTAAAAGAGATACCAGACATTTTCATACTACAAACACTGGACAGGAGCAAAGAGACCAGCTATGTCAGGATGTGGCCAGCACCCAGCCTTCTCAGGTTCCCCCACACACACAAAGATGACGCCCACAATTAAGTCAGAAGCAGTCTCGAGGATCCACCAACCCAATCCCTTCAACCTGTGGTGCCTAATCTCCCACTTTTATTATAAAAAAGAGATGGGAATGTAATGCTGTCTCTTTAAGAGACAAGCCATGCCTACTCCCTTCCCATTTGCAGCCTTGGCCTCTCTCTCTGTTCCCCTATCGGAGGCAGCCTCCCCTCTCGCCCTTATTCTTTTTCTCTCTCTCTGCCCCCTTCTCCTCTTTTTCCTTTCCCTCCATAGCTCACCTAATAAATGTCCAACTTTACTCTGCATGGTGTGCCTATCCCTCTCTCTCGCCCGCCACTGTCACATGGAATCCTGGAGACCTGCCACGTGGTCTCATGCACTGTCCCTGCTTGGGACTGGCTGCCTTTGGGACCCTGGCAGCTTGTAGCAAACCCATTACACTAATGATGTGCACACCCAAACGTCTAACTCAGACCTCAGTTGAGTCTCATTTCCTGATGATCATGATCTACACATGACTGCCTGACATATCTAAAGCTGAGCTTGATCTTCTCATCACCCGGTCACTTCCCTAAACCACAAGAGCACTCTTCATCCAACTCTCCTAGTTAGTTGCCCGAGAACTGACTGCTCTCACCCTTACTGTCTCATTATGCAGATTCAAGATGCCAACTTAACACAGCCCCATTGTGTTCCTTCTTAAATCCTCTTTTCTCTGCAGCCAGCCATATCTCAAAATTGCAAATCTGGCTATATTCAAACAACTCCAACACAACATAGGAAGATCTATCCTGTCTTCTACCAGTTCAGCCTGGCCTCATAATGTTGCCTCCAGTCTGCATTTTCTGAACACTATATAAAGTTTCTACAAGCCCTGTATTTTTGAACGACATGACCTCCATGCATGCACTGCTTGACTTTGAACTACAACATTGTTCCTTGACTTCAAATCTCAGCTGGGTATTTCTCTTTATAGAAGCCCTTTGCCAGTGTTCTGCTGTGGTTTAGCAGCTCCTCTCTGTACTCATGGCACCTCAGCTTCCATCGCTGCTTTCATGTCCTGAGGATTTGTCTGTGTCCCTCACTGTACTGTAACTTGAACATAATTCCACGTTTGCCGCTAGATTTCTGGACCAGCACTGTATATTAGCAACAGTTAAGTCCTAATATCAAATTAGTACTTGGCTCATGGTACATTTTAGATAGTTGTACAGATGAAGATAATATGTTCAGAAGGTATGAAGTAATTTCTTTCAAGGACTGCTACTGTTGAATGTTAGCTTTTATTTTTTGCATCAGTGAATCCAAAAGAACACTCATTACCTAAGCAACACTGAGTATTTGGCGCATGTAGCCATGGGGATGCCACAACAGTAATTCAGTCAATTATTGAAGAGTTACTGCCATGGAAGATGTCACTGCCCAGTGGGCAGATGTAATGACTTAGAAACCTATGCTACACAACTGGACATCATCGGACATAAATATCCCAGCACTCAAAAGACAGAAGTTAAGAAGCTAGCTAGTCAGAGCCTGGTCTAGGCTACATGATAAATCCAGGACCAAAATAATTTAGGCTAATCTAGAAGCATGCATGAAGATATCAGAATGTAAGTAACAAGCACCTGTATTTCAGCTGCTCACAGGCTGAGGTGGAATCACCTGAGCCCAGGAGTCTGGGCCCTGTCTGTGTTAAGTGATCTAGGGAGAGAGGTAAGAGAAGAGATAACACACACATCAGACTTAATTGATAGAAATAATCTATACTTCCAGTATTGTTTTCCATATGTCACGAAAAAAGCTGATAAGGTTGGGATTAAGCAAACAAAACCAAAAAGAACTAGAACAAGCAAATGCTGATTTAGAAAAAAGAACCTAGGGCCACTTAAAAAACAAAACAAACTTAAAAAAAACCTTACAATAGTACAAGGAAGGATGTATGTGAACCCAGCAAATACTCTGTAGTTAATTGGGCCTTACAAATAAGAACCATGAAAGGTGAATTCCAGTTAATCTTCACTTAGAATTGGATCTTTCAAAACGATACTATGGACACAAGTGTGTTTAAAGAAATCAATGAAAATAGCCTATATTCTGGGCTGGGGATGTAGTTACTAGCTGTATGCTTCCCTAGCATGCATGACGTACTGAGTTTGGTCCCTAGAACCAAAACAAAAAGCAAAACTAGGCACAGTAATTTGTTTTCAGCTACTCAGTGAATTTGAGGCCATCAGGGGACACATGAGAGCATGAACGGAAACAAACTGTGTGTACTTACGAGATGGTATGTGGTTATCAAAATCCTTGTTTTAGACAGGTGTGGTGGTACATATCTTTAATCCCAGCATCTCTGGGAGGCAGAGGCAGATCTCTATGAGTTCGAAACTACCCTGTTCTACAGTGCAAGTTCCTGGACAGCTAGGGCTGTTACACAAAGAAACCCTGTCTCGAAAACACACACACACACACACACACACACACACCAACAACCACACAAACCAACAAATGAAAACCCAAGAAACAAAAAATCTTCGTTTTACCTGGAGTTGATGCTCAGGGTAATGGGCAAGACCATTTTATGTTCTGGTTAGTTAAATGAGAACATGCAAACTCATAAAGAATAAAATCGTAGACAATTTAAGATGTTTATCTTTCCTTGTTTGTCTGATAATCAAAGCACGTCAGCAGCTTGTTTGTAAACTATTTCAAGTTTACAAGCTACTAGCACAACTAGCCAGCTCCTTTTCTAAGGCCAGAGCAACGAAATAACTGGATGCGCTTGTATCACAAGCTTTCCACTTGCTTTTTCATGTCTGTTGTTTCTCATTTCGTGTACATGTGTGTTGTCTGCACGTATGTCTGCGCAGTATGTGCATGTCTGGTGTAGAGAGGCCAGGTCCCCTGGAACTAGAGTTCCAGATGGCTGGGAACCACTACGTGGGTGCTAGGAATGAACTAATCCTGGTCCTCTGCAAGAGCATTCAGTGCTCTTAACCACTGGGCCATCGTTCCAGCCCTTTCAATGCATTTTTAAATTACAATAACAAACATATGTTCAATTCTGTTTACATCCTTTAGTTGTCTAACCTCACAAGTACTTGCTGGTTTCAAAATACAAGTAATTTTTACTTATATACTGAGCAACCTTCTGTGAACCCAAATTCAAACTCCTATAGCCAAGATTTTAACAAGTTTTCTTGAGAATTTTTGCAATATGAGATGAGTCTTTTAGGTAACTTTTTTTTTTCATTTATTTTACATTCTGACCAGTTTCCCCTCCCTCCTCTCCTCCAAGTCCCCACTCCACTTCCCATCTACCCTCCTCCCACCCACTCAGCCTCCACCACCATTCTGAAAGGGGTAAGGCCTCCCATGGTTTTGAACAAAGAATGGCACATCAAGTTGAGGCAGGAGCAAGATCCTCTCCTGGCATCAAGGCTGGGCAAGGTAATCCAGCATTGGGGCCAGGTTCCCAAAAGCCAGCTAAGCTAGAGGGACAGGTCCTGATCTTACTGCTAGGAGCCTTTCAGAGACCAAGGTACACAACTGCCACACACATGCAGAGGGCCTACGCTGGTCCCATGCAGGCTCCTAAACTGTTGGTCCAGAATCCATGAGCTCCCACAACTTCAAGACAGCTGTCTTTGTGGCTTCCTCTTGAAATAACCCCAACTCATAAAGTCATTCCCCCCTTTCTTCAGTAAGATTCCAGGAGTCCAGAGCCTGGCTGTGGATCTACTTCCTTCAGTTACTGGAGAGAGTACCTCTGATGACTATTAGGGAAGTCACCAATCTGATTACAATAGATGATGGCCAGTGCAGGCACCCTCTTCACTATTGCTAGGAGTCTTAGCTGGGGTAATCCTTGTGGATTCCTAGGGGTTTCCCTGGTGCTGGCTTCTCCCTAACCCCAAAATGCACCCCCATTTAGACATCTCTTTCATTACTCTCCTCCTCCGTCCTGCCTCCAACCCGCTCCTTTAAGATCCCATCCCTTCATCTCTCCCACTGCACCTCCAGTTTACCCAGATCTCTTCTATTTCCCCCTTCCCATCGATGCATCCCTCTTTAGGCCTTCCTTGTTATCTAGCCTCCCTGGGGCTGTGGACTGCACGTTGGTTATCCAGTACTTTACTTAATATCTATTCATTTATGAGTGAGTACATAGCATGTTTGTCTTTCTGGGTCTGGATTACCTCACTCAGGATGGTTTTTCCTAGTTCCATCCATTTGCCTGCAAATTTCATGAGGTCATTATTTTTTACAGCTGAATAGTATACCATAATGTAAATATACCACATTTTCTCTACCTGTTCTTCAGTTGAGGGGCATCTAAGTTGTTTCCAAGTTCTGGCTGTTATGAATAATGCTGCTATAAACATAGTTGAGCAAGTATGATTGGTATGGTATGATTGAGCATCCTTAGGGTATATGCCCAAGATTAGCAGAGCTGGATCTTGAGGTAGATTGATCCCTAATTGACTGAGAAACTGCCATATTGATTTCCAAAGTGACTATGCAAGTTTGTACCCCCACCAGCAGTGGAGTGTTCCCCTTACCCCACATTCTCTCCAGCATAAGCTGCCATTAGCACTTTTTTATCTTAACCATTCTGACAGGTATAAGATGGTATCTGAGCCGTTTTGATTTGCATTTCCCTGATGACTAATGACGTTGAGCAATTGCTTAAATGGCTTTCAGTAATATGAGATTTCTCTGTTGAGAATTCTGTGTAATCTGTACTCCATTTTTAAATTGGGTTATCTATAATTGTGATGTCTAGTTCTTTATATATTTTGGAGACCAGCCCTCTGTCATATGTAGGGTTGGTGAAGATATCTTCCCATTTTGCAGGCTGCCTTTTTGTCTTATTGACTATGTCCTTTACCTTACAGAAGCTTTTCAATTTCAGCAGGTCCTTCTCAGTGTCTGTGCTACTGGTGCTTAGAGCAACTAAGTGAACATTTTTTTTCACCTAGCTCTCCTTACATCAAATCATGCAACTCCCCAAGTAAGCAGGTTACTATTATAGCCCCAAACACTCCCTACTTTAAGATTAGCAAGGACAGCTGATGTACATCTGTAGGGCCAGCACTAAGAATGTAAGGACATTGGCTGGATTTTTTAAGAGTCTGAGTGCCCACACGCAGCATATAGAACAAACTACTACTGCATAGCCTATATCCTCCCATCGGTGCTGTCTTTCCTCCTCTGGCTATGCTTTACATCTGTTTTGGGTTTTCTAACTTGGAAGCTGGACTCATATGCATCACAGCAGCGTTGCTGGGTGGACTTCTAACAGCTTCCCAGACTTGTGTTGTACGTTTCCATGAGAACTGGATATTAATTATGCAGTCAACACAAGATTTTTCTCTCCAGCATCTTAAGATTTATCAACCCTGAATTATTCAACCTAACACTAGCCACAGAAACACAGGAGAACTAAGTGAATGGTTGTATACCAATGGTTTCATAAAGGGTTTCTAGCATAAAGTCAAAATTATAGAAAAGACCAAGAGGTATGATTTTATAAAGACATAGGACATCTACGAAGACCAGAAATACTTATAAAACACAACTCCACGTAACTTTACTAAATGTCAGCATACAAAAAGGCCCAAAGTCTTAAACGCAGGTCCTTACACACCTACACAACTGCTGTGCCTGTACATCCTCAGGCTTATAAACCAAAAGGCCATACTAAAAAAAATCGGGCAAAAATCCCAGGAGAAGTAATCTGCAAAACAAGAAAGGGTGGCCAGTTTCACGTTATAATTCACAAAATATAAAGTATTAGATAACACAAATATCAGTCATCAAACCATCAATTTGACAAGTATTTACACTCAATATTGGTAAGGCATAGGTTTCCAAAAGCATCCAGTCTTGTTATTCCAGCAACTAAGACTATCTAGACAGCTCTGTCCAAACATGAGTGAACTGGCAGCCTTCTAGGCACGAGCTAGGCTAGAAACTGGCTGAGACCTGCACATTCGAGTGGGTTCATCCAAGCCTTCTAATGTTTCTTTTTTATTTAGAAAGACTATTTGAAAAAAATACAAACACTGGAGGGTGGTTCAGTGTTGGAAGGCTTGCTGAGAAGGCTCAAAACCCTGGGTTCAATTCTAAGCATTGTAGTCAAAAAGTACATTTTGTTATGTATGTTTGAAAGACTTGACAGCATTTTTTAAAAAGAACTGAATAGGTGTATGTCAATATCCAAAATTTATACAGGTGTAAAATTGTCAATATTTAATTACAAAAGTCATACTTAGCATCATGTGTCATTATTCAAGTTGCTCCCATTGTTTTATCTGTAGTACCCTGTAATTCTCCTGAGATAACTTTATGGAGGGCCGGAGCCATCACCAATGGTGGTGGACATGTCCCAGCAGAGGATGGTAGTGAGCTAGGCCATTGTTGGTTGTGCACCAACAGTGACAACCACAAACATTTTAAATTGTGGAAAACTTGTAAAGATCCCAATTAGTCCTTTAAAATCTTTTGGGGGGCTTGGGGAGGAACAGTCTTATTATGTGGCTAGCCTTCACAGCGCTAGAATTACAGGTGTACCACCACACCTGGTATTTTACAACTTCCACAGATCTCAAAAGAGAACAGGATAAAAACTAGGATTTTTAGTTTGCTTTTAAAAGCAAGACTCAATGAATCTACTAGATTCTATCAAACAAACATTCCAATCCACACACATGGTGAAACTAAGCCAAGAAAAAGCCCTTTCTGTAGGAAGCAGGGACAGGAGAGCCTCTGACTGTGTCACTACAGACACTGAACTATCCCTCACCATTAGCAAAAACACTTAACCTCTATCCTACATATTCTCGAACTGCATATGCAATACAGGAATATGTGCTACAACTGGTACAACAGAGGTGCTGCTTTCAATTTCCCGGGCACTGTTGTTATATGAAGACACAATTGAAGAGGCCATTCCAAATGGTATGCAAAGTCATGTCTTTATTTTTTTTTTTAGCAATATTTCACAATGAAATTAGTTAGACTTATCTGTAGAGCATTTGCCTAGCATGTGCAAGATCAAAGGTTCAATCTTCAGAATCTCCAAAAAAGGAATGATACAATTATCAAAATCAGTGTTTTAAATACCTAAAAGCAATTCCTGCACTCAGACTGAGCATGAGCATTTAGCATGAGCATTTTCCAAACATACATAGCCTAAGGCCAGACAGCCCCTTCCCACTGTCCTTTGAGTGTCCCCTACTCTGTACTTTTACCCTTCAAATAGAGTAAGTTATTTAATCCGTTATTGCTATTTTATCCATCATTCCATTATGGATAATAATGGATTAAAAACAAACTTTTCTAGGGAGCAAATCCTATGCATAACTATACTAAATGCATATTAATTTCTGTAAGAAATCAGAATCCAAACTTTTGGACTTGTTCCCCAATACTTTCCAAAGCAAAAGCTAACATGGTTTTGAAGACAAGGAGTGAACTCTAGTTGTGAACAAGCAGACTGTACTTTCTTTTTATAAACACAAGGTTCACTCTCCAAGCTGAGGTGGATGAGGCGGAGATGCAGAATACTGACAAACTATAAAACAGTCTTCAGGCCATTCTTTCAGAAACAGCAGGAGTCACAGAAAGAGTAAGGTGTAAAAAATAAGACAAGAGCTTCCACAAGTCTCTCAGTCAGAGCACACGGAATGGCCTTGTGGCTTAATTTAAAAGCTGGGATTTTCAAAGTAGTTTAAGAAAGAATTGAGAGATCTGAAAAATTTCTCAGATGGAAATACAAAAACAAATTTAAAAAGCTGACGAGTTGCAAAATAAAATTATCTGTTTTATGGAAGGTTTCTTATCAGACAAAAATCAAGAATTTTCGCCCAAGCATATATATCTTAAAAAAATGTCCCTCCAGGGCTGGAGAGATGGCTCAGAGGTTAAGAGCACTGACTGTTCTTCCAGAGGTTCTGAGTTCAATTCCCAGCAACCACATGATGGCTCACAACCATCTGTAATAAGATCTGGTGCCCTCTTCTGGCCTGCAGGGACACATGCAAGCAGAATGCTGTATACATAATAAATAATAAATCTTAAAAAAAAAAATGTTCCTCCAAAAGGCCATCCACTCCTGGATCCTGACGCCATGGACATGATGGGGTAGTGCTGCAAGTGGTAAACAGAAAGGTGTCCAAGTTAAAACAAAGGCAGAACCATGAAAGGCATGCACAGACAGACAGAGATAATGAAAGAAAGCATGCTGAAGACTACAAAGACAATAAAAACTGTGTGAGAGGGTAACAGTCTGTGTTCACCATATACCGTGTACACTGGACAACTGTAAAAATTCTACACGTCATTTAGAACATATAAGAGTGCCTTTAAAAACCTGGCTCTACTCACCACATTCTAGGAACACTATCATTAGCTTACAACTTGTGCTGCCTCAAGCCACTGACTCAATAGTCATAGTCACAAGGCTCCTTGAGTATTTGTCGTGACTATAACTTAGATAACAAGTGATCAAGATTTAGGAGAAAATACCAATTTAAAATTTGATTAAATGGCAATGTTTATCAGCAAATAAAATGTTCTGTCTAGGATTCTTTTTTCCTTTTTACAAAATTCTGAGTCATAACATTCTGTTTTCATTGCTGGACAAGTACAGATTCCAAAACAATGAAACTAGAAACAGAAAATATGGATAGGGCACCAGGTGTACCATGTTGGCAGAGTCTCCATTGGAAAAAAAGCAATATCAAGTCAAAAGAAAAGGTGTCAGAGACCTATTAAAGGTATACCGTTAAAAGCTTAGGGAAGCATTGGAATGTGTAACCAAGAACACGCAGGAGCAAGACAGGATCCCCTTCAAGTCCATGCTCCACCCATGGGATTCAACGTCAAGTCTTTTTTTTTTTTTGGTTTTTCGAGACAGGGTTTCTTTTTGGAGCCTGCGCTGGAACTAGCTCTTGTAGACCAGGCTGGTCTCGAACTCACAAAGATTCGCCTGCCTCTGCCTCCCGAGTGCATCTTCAGAGCCCGGCTTTCAACGTCAAGTCTTGAGAACCACTACGCCCAATCACACGTCAGGAGAAAGTACAGCGCCTGTATAGCCTTATACCAGAAAAAACCATCATCTTCATCAAATCTTTCACAACACTTGGACATTTCCAAATTACAGTGTCCTTTCTTTTTAATTTTTTAAAAAATATTTTTTATGGTTTATTTAACTCTATTTTTTGTGCATTGGTGTGAAGGTGTCAGGTCCCTTGCAACTGGATCTTCAGACAGTTGTGAGCTGCCATGTGAGTGCTGGGAATTGAACCCGGGTCCTCTGGAAGAGCAGTCAGTGCTCTTAACTACTGAGCCATCTGTCCAGCCCCTACAGTGTCCTTTCAAGAATGTTAAACTAGTATCCAGACTCTTACAGAATAAATCACTAGTAATATCAAACTAAAGGTTTTTGAAGCCTGCATGTAATCATCAAGGGACCGATAAACCTAGTGAGTTGTGGGATCACACATCAGGGCCATGCTGTAGTGGTTTAACTGGGGCTAAAGACAACTAGCTACTCGCACTTCTCTCAAACTGCATTTCATGACATCACACTGTTAGTCAAATAAGCCTGTTGCTACAAAGCAGGTTCCTGTTCTTTTCTTCAAAGATAGCTATGAAACACCAGCCACGTCCAAGGTACACACTAGTCACTCCTTCATTTGTTCAAATACAACCACATGAAAAGCAAATTAATGATACTGCTTTAGAACAAAGTTCAACTGGCTTGAGGGTAAATTCAAAACAATAAGTAAATTTATACAATTATAAAATTTCCTTTAAAAAGTAGTTTTAAAACTATAAGGGGAAAAGATTACTATATAAAGGAAAGCTGCCTCACACAAAGAATCACTGTCAACTTGATGTATAAGGCGGTCCCATCACTTATTCCACCACTCTAAAGGTTAGTAAGACTCTAAGGTAGGGGGTGGCAATGCACACTTTTAATTCCAGCACTTGGGAGGCAGAGGTAGCTCTCTGTGAGTTCCAAGGACAGTCAGGACCATGTAGAGACCCTGTCAGAAAAGAAGAAAGAAAACAAAAACAGACTACATGGAGCAAATGGTACTTCGTTTATCAAAGTATAAAAAAATTCATGTTAAATGATTTAAACACTTGAGAAATACAGGAAGTAACTTAAATTTCAAAATAAAGAGAATCTAGCCACACCTAAAGAAAGCACAATTTAATCCAACAGTACCTTCTCCCAAGAATAAGAGTTGTAGCAAGCTTACCTGTTCTGTCTTGTAGCTTCCATTACATGAGCTGAGAGAAGGAAACTACTCAGTGAGCACCTGATAGATGAAAAGGGTGTTAAAAACTCCACACCCACAAATCACCGCTATTTAGTTAAAATAGTTAATAATGTTAAAAAGTTTAAGATTTCAACTGGAATTTCACTTTTTCCCCAAACAACCCCTTGAAGTTCAGAAGGGGCAAGGTCTCCCCACAGGTAAATATACCAGAAACACATTAAAGTGCCGTGTTCTCAAAATGTTATCTGCGGCCCTGAGAAGAGCTGCCCCAGGTCTCACTGCTTTTCCTCTAGTTCTAAGATGGTGTGCGCCTTTCTCACCACCTGGATCTCACACATACAGTGCAGCTTCCAGTACTTTTCTGCCATAAAACGGAAGAGTCTGAATAATATAAACAGCATGAGGAACTCAGGTTTTACTAAGCCTGACACTGAAAAGGTGGCAAAACAGTGTTTTCATTTTGGAAAAGTTATTTTACACCAAATAACTAGGTTCACAAGCAATAGAACTATTAGAACTATATTTAAAAGTTATGTTTTAGAAATTCCTCTGTACTGATTTGCAATATAACTCATGAAAAATTCAAGTTTCATAAACAAAAGCTCTTTGGGGGATGTTAACAGTTATAAAAACTATAAACATAAAAGATGTTTCAGAAATGCTCCCAACTTTGCGACTGGCAAGAACGACCAGTAACAAAGCACCTCCCAGATAAGGGGTGTCCTATTTTTGAAACAAATTATTTTATGGAAGGAAATGACAACCTGTCCTCTATTTTCAAAAGAATCTAAAATAAAACATTCCCTGTGTCATAAAAATGTTTTTAAACTTAACACAGTTTTTGCCACCCTAAAAGACAAATTCATTTCTGATCAAAGACAGAACAGGAAACGTGTTTCAAGCAGGAGGGTGAAGATCCTTGCCCCGTCACTCTGAGCACTGTCCTTCACATGCTCAAGACAGTAACTAAACTAGAAGCAAAACAAACTTAAGTCTAAAAGATTTTTATAAGATCATGAGAGACCCCACTTTAACACTGGAGCTATTCTGAATCTAAGTTCTTATATTTTGTTTATGAGCACTCACTAAAAGTCAATAATATAGGTTCCCCATTTAATTACAAATCTCAAGATCTATGAGAAAAAAATAGTCTTTAAAACTATTTTGATAACAACTGTTTAATTTACTTAATAGATGGGAAGCCTGATGGACTGTTTGGGTAATGGCCTACAATTATATAGTGTAACTTTTGTACATATGAATTGATTTGAATCTAATACAATGAATCTAAGACAATCTCAAACAGAAGTTAAAAGACATTCAAATTCTATTTCCATGAAAATAGATGAAGCCCCCAAAATGTACAAAGAACTCAAGACTATGCCCAAAGTGTAGCTGAGCCTGAGCAGTGGTAACCGGAGTCTCAGGGGCAGGCTGCTCAAAAAGGGCTGAGACTCGGGCATGTCATTTGTCAAGTACATATAAATCACACCTTCTGCTAAGGAGGACAGCAGACTGCAGCCCAAGTAAACACCCAGACTTAAGCATGACAGTAATAGCCACCACTGCAAATGCATCCAATATGAATAAAATGTCTAAACACACTGATGCTTACCTCACCTAAAACTTACCTACAGGCATTACATACTGCATATGCAATTTTAGCTTTTTGGATGGCACTGGGTCATTACCAGATATACTAATTTCGCTGTCCTCTGGACTGGGCTGGCTGTCCCTACAGCTTTTGGCAGTGCATGCTCTCCATCATTGCTTTGGACTCCTTCCTTTCATCAACACAAATATGATATGGGCCAGTACATCAAATTATTAAACTCTCACATTCAAAGAAACATGTATGTTCTACATACAGAATCATGACTTAGGGGTGTTGTTCAAAGCATTTTTTTAATGATTTCAATTCTCTTAGTTGTGTTTCGTTTTGATGAGAGGGCCAGATTATCTTGGGATGAACGAGGCATTACTACATATAAATAAACAAGTTCATTTGAATATTAACAAAAAGATAAACTAAACTTAGTATTGCTACCTTTTTACACAGTATTTCATCACTTTAAGGTAACATTGGGTTCCTGTTTCTTTACCCCAAAACAAACAAATGTTCTATAGATCGTTATCAGTCTGTCTAGAAAATGGGGGAGGAGGGAGAGGAACTCAGGTGCCATCATGTCACAGTCAATGCATGTCTGCTTCCAATACATTCAACGACAATTAAAATGGAGAACAGGAAAAAAAATAGTTAAAATAGGCCTTTTGCAGTCTGAGAATTCAAGATCTTTAAAAAATATTTGCAAATACACATACATGCAAATTCTCCATATTTACAAATTTCACAAAATTAAGAAGTTGCAGAGAAATCAGAAGTAGCATGGTGAATCTGACAAGCTACATTTAAATGCTTTTCTACTGTCACAGTCCTGAATATAGCAGTCCTAGTAGTTTTAATAAATTTTCTAAATGGCCTTTTAAAAAAAGTTAGTCACTAGAAGTCTTTAAGAATTCAAGATGTTCTCAACTCACTACTCATTATTTAAGGCCACTTTGGTAAAGGCATTGCAGCAAGAACACAAAAACAATAGCATAGTTTCTAATATTTATTTTGTTCACCTGCAAACTGTAGCAAAACATGATCAGCTTTATTCTGCAGACAGGTGTCCTCCACATCTTTAAAGAATTTAGCCGTGTATAAATAGAAGAGCTCTTCAGAAGGAAAAATTCAAGAATGAATAAAACCTTCCGATTTTGACTTTGAACTTTCCAGAAGCGATGCTTCAAATGATTTTAGTCATTCATTCCAAGATATATGACAGCACCTTAAAAGTGGCTGATCTATTTCCTCGGTAACATTTCTCACATAACAATGTGTTAAAGTTACAAATACTGATATGCACAAATAGCTAATTTCTAAGAAAAATATGTACAGTACTGCAGCATAATGAATGTGGGATCTGCAATAACTTAATATTAGCCAATTTTTAACATACATGATGCCGCTACCTTTTCCTGCCAATTCACAAGTGAAAAGTTGTTGCTGAGCCCTCTGTTTTGCACGATTACCTGGTGTTTAATACACAATGCAGGCTTTTGAAAGACTTCTCTCATGTTTAAAGCTAAGATCAGTGAAACAAGACAATAGGGCAAGAGGCGGAGAGATGTAATATGATCACATAAAGTTCGTTCCAGTACAGTGTCTGTGTAAGGCTATAAGAAAGGATTGGTTGATGAGCTTCCTGTTGGAAATTGTCCTGTTGGTGCACCAGTCTATTGGAAAAAACACACGAACAAAATAAACAGAAATGTTTGTAGGAGATGAAAGCCTTAAATTGTACTTAAATTTATAACTTTATTCAAATTTTTATTAAGAATTTTTTATTGCCATCACTTATTCATCACTGTTGCTGTCAACAAAGTATAAAATCACCTCCCACTTGTTTCAGATACACTGTCCTTTCACATGGCTCACTTACAGAGCTTCAACACTGCCTAAAAGGAGTACTTCTAAGTTCAAATTTAAAAAACATCTTGTTCTTAAGACTCCCTTCCCTTAAATCAAATGGATTCTCCAACTGTAATTCTGACTAGAGTGCATGCATTTCACATTATAAAATAGCTAATCTGCTGTCCATAACTTCTTACAGACATTCCAAGGGCCATACATAATCTATAACATCTTATTAACAGAACACTAAGTTGTATGCAGGAATAGTCACGTTCTGTTTTTCCTAGTTTAAAAATAAAATATAACTTATTTTTAAGGTGGTTTAAAGCTGAAATTCACTCACCATAAAAGGATTACTAGATACTCCAGCAGCTGCAACTTGACCAAAAGGGGTTACCACAGGTTTTGTCTGTCCAAATGTTGCAAAACCTGCACCTTATTTAAAAAACAAAACAAAAAATACAAAACACAAAACCCATCAGTTATAAGCTACACTGCCACCAAGAGACAGTTCTAGTCTTAGAAGTTTTATATAAATTCTTCCCAGGTGGCAAACTGAAATACAAAATTAGGTCTCATGTCTTTTTGGATACCAAAGACAAGCGTTCTATGGCATGTATCAAGAGCCTCAGAGCTCTGAAAAGAATCTAACTCAGCCCAGAGTAGGTCATTGACCTTCAAGGAGTTAGGTGATTGATGAGCATGTGAATATTTGAGAGGGCTCATGTGAGCGGAGTCAATGAATTCTACACAAGACCATAGTAAATCTTATGAAACAAGCTATCATTTATGAATATTCTATGCACTGTATTTCCTAACTACTATACAATGTCTGAGATCCGAGGACATTCTTGAAATGTATCAATTTCAAACTTCAGCAAGAAACTAGGTAAGAAGAAAGGTGAGTAATCTCCTGGCACCATTGTCGCCTCCTTAAGAGTGTTCATCTACACCATACACCTACACCAAAAAGGCACAGCAGCAACCATTCTTCACAAAAATATAATCTCCACTTCAAGTCAAGAAATACAATAGAACACAAGATGGACTTATAAGACAAAGACATAGATGATTCCGAGAAGAGCGTTACAGTCACTGATGTTTCCTAACGTATGGTCAAGGAAATTTACAAAACCACAATAAAACCTTCATACTTATGGCCTGAACTCCAAAAGGCTCTCTTCTGTAGTTAACACTCAGTGCATAAGACTACGGCAATCATAAGATAGTCTTGAGCACTTAACATCACACTATGTAAAGGGCACTGACATCCTGTAGGTAGCCAAACATTCAAGCTTACCATTGGGTTGTTGAGAGAAAGCTGTCTGCTGAGGGAAAGCTGCTTGAGCTGGAAAGGCAGGTTGCTGGAAACTGCCACTAAAGCTGGTGGGGAGACTGTACTGGGCAGGAGTGCCAAATCCTGCTGGCATACTCATGGATGCGGTGCCAAAGGTAGCGGCTGACAAAAGAGAAAAAGGGCAGGTCAGAGACACACACAGCAGTTAACAGCGTGGAACACACAAACACTTACCTTGAAAACACTAAGACACACACTGAGGGCATCTGAAAACACTGTCTACTGCAACTATAACATAACCTAAGAATTTCTGTTCTGAAATGGAGTGACCAGGAAGAAACCACAAATGCTATCATTTGAAATCCACCCCCACCTTAAAAAAAAAAAAAAAAAAAAAAACTTCCCTAACCAATTACCTAAAGTCAAACAGTAGCCTGACTTCAGAAGTCAGTCATACTGTGATGCGTACAGAAGTATACATCCTGTGTTTGAGGCTGTTCTCCTACGTCTAACTTAAAAAAAAAAACCAACCAAACTTTAATTATTAAGGTTCATGTTTCTGTAGAAAAAAAAATTTAAGACCTCTTCAAAAGAGTTCATTAAGAACAGACGATCTATAGGACAACTAGGGTGAAAGGCAGGGCATTCAAAACTAGTTTTATAACTACAGCCAAAGACAAAGAAATTCGATTTAAAACATTGATGTTATTATAGTAAGTTCCTACTACTAATATATGTGTGTTTATATACAGTCTTATATGTGTACACATATACACACATATAAACATATACTTCTACACTCCCATTTCACAACTCTGGAAGAGATTGGAGGATATATGAGATTACTGAGCTAAAGAAGTTGGTGTAACTGTATGAAGATTGGAAAAGAAGTGCAAAGGGCATTTTTAGAAGAGATGGAAGACTATCAGGCACACAGTCCCGTGTCCACATTACTAGCTCCTCCTTGGCTTGCTGTGCTGGTAGGTAGAGCATGAGCTGGAATCTATGTGAAAACCAGCAATGTTTATGTGGCATGCCTACCTACATCATGCCCTATTTACATAAACAACCACATTTATGAACAAACTCTTCACTTTAAAGATGTGCAAGAGGAGAATACTATGTGAGTAACTGGCAGGAAATACATAAACACCATCTTCCCATGATCCGATGATATGCTCGTTACAGGGAGGGACTTAGTGAAATAAGTGACAGCAATGTTGCTTTAACTGTACACTACTGCTTAAGGATACAATGAAATACTGTAAAAGCTTATCAATTTATTAAGTTTCCTGAATTCAAAGGTGACTGATTCAAGGTGAAGAAATTAAATACTAAAAGCACTCCACAAGATGTTACCAAAAAAAAAAAGACGCTGAAAAGTTTGTTACTCACAGTAATCCTAATGTCTGACAATGTGAATTTGCTCAAGGAACCTAATTAGACTATAGACTGTTTCTTTTCTTTTCTTCTTTACTAATTGGCAGGGAGGGAAGAAAAGAAAAGAAAGGGAGAAGAACAGGCTATTGGGAAGCAAGTGAAGGAAAGAAAGCCTGAGCACACTGCGGGGAGACAAGAGGTTTCACGGCAGACAGAATGCATTGATGCAACTGACAAGTCACTGCTGAAAGCACTCAAAGCAAAGCTGGGACAGTTAGGCTTAACCAACTCCATGAGATAAAGCAGGAAAATGATTTGGTACATCAAAAGGTATCACTTAAAGTACTAAGAATTTAAACATAAGAAAAATAATCAAAATAGCTATTAACATTCTAGTGTGACCATGGAGGTAAGCAATAATGCTTTTCAGTATTAAAATATAAGTCATTACGTAGGATTTTCATGTTACTTTTAATACAACATGACCTTGATGCCACACATCCATGCCCACTCCATATTAAAACATGGAAAAATAATTTCACATGCAAGGATCCAGAACACTAGCAGAAGCTTCCACAAGCAGCTAGACAAATTGCCACAAAAATCTAGTTGTGGCCACCTACCAAAATGAGCGTGAGGGAACACTTGAGAATGCATTGCTCCAGAAAGGCCTTATGGGAAGCCATAAAGAGACCAAGGTCAATTAAGTTATGTACAGTTACTGTTATAAAGTAAAAGTTAACTGGTTTCATTAAAGTGCTCTACAGTTAAAACACAATGTTGCCAACTGGGTGTCACAGGAATATACAACAGAAACTCACCCACAAAAAGAGACCTGTCGTACAATTATATTCATGATATTGTAATATGTCACTCTTAAAAGTTTACAAGAATAAATACCAGGTGAAGAAAAACTGATGAAATATATTATTAAAAATAATCCTTCACAGCTGAGCCCAGCAGTCCATAATTCCAGCATGGGGAGGGGGAATTATCTCTGAATTTGAAGCCAGCCTTATCCTATATAATGAATTCCAGACCAACCAGGCCTGCACAGTGAGACTGTCACAAAACAAAAGTAATTTTAGTTCTGTTTTATCATGTGAAGATATAACCATAACCTTAAAAATGGTACAGTGAGAGCCAGGCATGAGGGCATACACTTGAAATCCTGACAACAGTTTAGAGGTAGAAGCAGGAAAATGAGTAGTTCAAAGAACAGCCTCAGCTACAAAGTAAGTTCAGAGCCAGCCTAGGCTACACAAAACCTTATTTCAACACACACACAAACACACACACACACACACACCATCATGAGACACATCCAAAAACTTTTCTTTACCAACTGAAAACCCAAGTCTTGGAAAGAATAACACTAGAACGTTTTCCTTACAAATCAAGATATTATCTAGAAGTACCTAAAAGTAATTTAAATGAGTTATGAATTATGAGGAGAAAAATCATTAAACATACAAAATGGGAAAGTCAGTCTAGCACCTTTGGTCTACTTAAAGCATAATGACTGACTGATTGGTGAAACGCATGCTGTGTACAACTCACCTGGTGTGCAGGAGGGCAGAGCTACATGTATATATATGTATAAGTAACACAAGAGAGACTCAGCTTACTCAATTCTAAAGCTCTGTTCTGATGTTGTTTAATAGTGTGAATTACAGAACAACTCTTGAGTCTTGGTTCTGCCACTTTCTTCCCTTATTATGTCTGAACTAATACAAACATCGGTATACTTGTCTGCAGAAGGGACGATGGAAGGATAGACAACAGGACCCATGTGCTTCACAAAGCTATCAGAGTAAAGCATAGCAGTAAACTAATACATGGAAAGCAAGAAAAAATTTTTCTTGCCAACTTAAACAGATGTTATTATGGAGGCTGCAGGTATGGTACAACTGGTAAAGCTCCTACAAGCATGAAGTCCCAGGTTCAACCCCAGAATTGCTAAAATCCATGTGGATATTATCAGATGTGGTAGCACAGGCCTGTAATCCCAGAACAGGAAAGCAGAAACACAAGAATCCCTACGGCTTGTAGGTTAGTGAGTTAGCTTAATCGGTGAACTCCAGGCCATTGGGAGACTCTGTCTCCAAGGACATAGATGGCATCTTCCAGTGTTCTCTCACTTTTTGAACATACCTGTGCACACACGCGCGCGCATACACACACATTTAAAGTAAAAAAAAGTCTGAAAAGAAAAGCGTTCTGTGATAAAAAGTTTGGACAATGCATTTAACTCTCTTCTTAGAAATCTAAAGGCTTTAACGAGTCTTGCCTCAGTAATGCTTGCTAAACTCTGCTTTCTCCGCATTTCTCCTATGCACTTATTGCTAGGGCACAGAACTCTTTCCCACTGAATACTGCTTTTAAAACTTCTCAAGACCAGCAATATAGCTCAGCAGATAAAAGTGTTCACTGCATAAGCCTGAAGCGTGAGTATAATCCCTAAATCCCACAATGAAAGAACTGATCCTCAAACTGTTTTCTGACCTCCAGACAAGTGCTATAGGACAGTCACAGTGCCCCACCCCCACCTCTACTCCAGTTTCTCTCTAAAAAAAAATTTTTTAAAAATTCTCAATGGTGACAGTTAACCAGTATTAACCACCACCTGTCTGAAACAGAGCTGGCAGTGTAGGTTGGTACTTAATCTTCAAGAGCATAGAACTGTCACACACTGTTCTTCCAAAGCTATCTTAGAAGAGTATTTCACAGGGTTGAAAGGAAGAATGAGTCCTCGAGGAGTCCAAGTGATGCAAAGGCCTGGGAATTCCTAAGGACGGTGTATCTCCAGAGCACTGCAGACACTAACTCAACTAAGTAATGACAGTAAGGAGGACGGGCCATGTGATATATTCGAAACATCTCATAAAATACTACTTTGAAATAGCCAGGAATGGTGGTACATGCCTTTAATCCCAGCATTCAGAAGGCAAAGCTAGGCAGAGTTCTTTGAGTTCAAGGCCAGTCTGGTCTACACACCAAGTAGCAGGACAGTCAGGGATCCTCAGTGAAAACTTACCTTAAAAAAAAAAAAAAGGCAAGAAAACAAAACAAAAAAAATTATTCTGAAAAATTTGTAGAGGTAGTATTTTTCTTTCCGATAAACTTTAAAATTAAATAAATATTGCTTATATTCCTTGTAGATTTTATATATATAATCTTACCGTTCAAAATACTTTCATATTCAAAGGTAGTAGGGGGTTCCCCTTAACTCTGAAGTACACACAGAACACACACACACACACACACACACACGATTTACAGGACCTGACTTGAAACAACCTGGCCATCCAGGAAGCACTACTCACACTGCAGAGCTAAGCACAGCACCAAACTGGAGCTAAGTCAGTACACTCTCACACAAGATGCAATCAGCGTCTCCATCCTTGGCATCTTTATAAATTATACAATGTATTGTGGCAACTTTAACACAGTATACATTAGGATAGTTGGTTCTCCTTCCACCATGTGAGCTCCAGATCATGAGGGATATCATGAGAGATACCTTTACACATCTAGCCAGCCCCTGAACAAGCCTTTTTTTTTTAAAATTAAATCTGATAAGAATTTCAAGTACTTAAATTATGATTAAGAAGTTTGTGTAAAAGAAAACTTCTGGTATCAAAATTTCTAATATTTGCTTCTTTGTATAGATAGGTTCTTCCCTGTGGTGGTCCAGACTGGCCTCTAACTCGTGATCTTCCTCTGCCCCTCACTGCTGGGCTACAGACAAACACCACCATGCTAGTTCGACTTTGATAATTCTTAGTCTTGAGAATGATAAAGATATTTATCATTTATCATAATTATTTATTCTTAATGATTAGATAAGTTATAATGATATACTCTTAAAACTTCAAATCAACATTTGCTATAATTAATTGGTGTTAAAGCTCTGGTTCCAATCTTACTCTGAAACACACAGAAACAAAGTTATGGATATAGTGAACGATAGCTAGTCACACCATTACACCTATTGGCGTGCCTTGCCGGGCCATGGCAGTAAAGACAAAACTAGAAGAAATGCAAGCATGATGTGACTGGCTTGTGTGTGAAACACATGTAGAAAAAAAAGGTGGGGAGGATAAACAAAGTAGTGAACGATAAAAATGTTCAAGTACTGAACTCCAAAATGAAGAGTGGTACAGTTTAGCTGGAAGAGTGCATGCCTAGGATGCAGAAGGATGCTACCACGATCTTATAAAACACAAACAGCAAAAAAAACATAAAATAGGAACCCTAAAGAGAGGCAAGAGATATTAAATTAGAGTTAATATAACAAAATTTACTCATCTGATATAATTTCCTAGTGTTTTTATAAAATGTTTTATTAACAGTGAATGACTACAGCCATTCTGGCACCATATAAGCTGGACTACTATCATCAAGTTCTTCAGAAGGGTGGAAACATAACTTCTCAGGTCCCCTGGGATTGTTAAATTCCTAAACTTTAAAAACTTTCATTAGCATTTGTCTTTTTTTTTTTAGACCAGGTCTTTCTTTCTTTCTTTCCACTCATTTTTTGAGACAGGGTTTCTCTGTGTAGCTCTGGCTGTCCTGGAACTACCTTTGTAGACCAGGCTGGCCTCGAACTCACAGAGATCCACCTGCCTCTGCCTCCCGAGTGCTGGGATTAAAGGTGTGTGCCAGAATTGCCCATTAAACATTGTCTTTGCATGTGGTTCAGGCTGGCCTCACACTCACTACTCTCCTGCCTCAGCCTTCTAAGTACTGGGATGAAAGATACATGCCACCACACCCAGGGCCTGCCATCTTGTGTTTCTGAACACACGCGCCTACCCATTCTTGCACTGTGCTTCAGTAGAAAGAGGCCTTGTGTTTAGGTATTCTTTATAATAAACAAATAAATAATAAACTCCTTCCCCCATGATTATGGTTCCTTGATCTGTCTTTTTCCTTACCTGTTGCTCCTCTGGCATTGGTCTGAAATGGGTTTGTAGACGATGCCGCAGAAGGACCAGTAGCAGCAACAAATGGATTCGTAGAAGGCGTAGCTTTTAAAAAAGTATAAAATATGCTATAAAATACTAATACTTCATATTCAAGATTTTAAAACTTTCTTCACTATATTTTTCAAGATAGAAATGTGAACCTTTTGATAATAAAATGCTGTTCTCTTACTATCTTCCCAGCACCCCTAAAAACATTCTCTATGAAAAGCACATACCCCCAAATGGAGCAGGCCCACTTGAAGTAGGTTGTGTCTGAGCAGAAGCACCCACAGGCACGGTCCCAAAAACACTGCTGAAAAGAAGATCAAGAGTCAGCATTCAATAAGGACATAAGGTCATCTACAAGGTGGACACAAGATGTGGAAACACATAAAATTAACTGTTCTACATATCACTGTTGTTTTCATTTGTAACTCAAGGTGAGTTTACATTATGAAAACCACTGAAATTCCAGTAACAAATATGTTTACATATGCTGTCTCTGTCAATCAGTAGTATATAGAAAGGGATAATTTAAATAAATATGCATCTAAGATTGGATTCAATTATATGACAGCCTAAGTATTTTTATAACTGCATTTTCAAAGCAAAAAGAACGTTTTTTTTTTTGTATACTTCTACTAATCCAAGCATATATTACCATCTGTTTGAAGTACAGAGTGAACATGTATTTTATACACATACTTAACAAGTAATAGCATTTAATTTTCTTTGATATGACACCAAAACTGGCAGTTTCCTAAAGGCTAGTTGAAAATGGGGAACTTGAAACCTATCAATGGACTTTTTCCACTCCTCAAAAGTCAAAGTTCACTGCATCTTCACTTTTAAGTTTATGGTAGAATGTACAAATTCCCCAAAATTCTAACATTTAATTTCAACAAATTTTGTTTCCTTTATGAGATAAGGTTTCATATAGCGAAGGCCAACCAGGAATCTGTTATGCAGGATGACCTTGAACTTCCAGGTCCTGGCAATAAAGGTATGCACCTCTGTGCCCATTCATGGTGCTAGGAATCAAATCCAGAGCTACCTGCATGCTGGGCAAGCGCTATCCTTGAGCACTAACCCCAGCAAAAGGGGCAGGCTTTATAGTGATCACACTGTATAAAAATATCTGACAAATATTCAAATCCAAACCACCATAAACTGAGTAGCTGGTTTATCCCAAAACTTAAAATTAGTAAATTTCTTTCAAGACAACCATATGTTTTACTATGTATCCAAACTACTTGATAACATACAGAAAATGCATTTAACAGAAAACTAGTAAGCTGAAAATGCTACAATTTTATCAAGTATAGTAGTTAGAAAAATTAATCAACACTATTTGTAAGGAAAAGAGAGAAATGGTGTCACATGTTACTTGAGAGGATGAGGAAGAATCATGAGCACAACACTAGCCCAGGCAACAGAAAGAAACACATTTTTTTTAAAAATGCTATGTGCAGAAACACAATGTCTACTCTGGTGTGATCTGATGACACTAAATTTTGTTACATTCAACTTCAACTTAAAAACTATTTAAGAGTAACAACTACCCAATTATGTTTAAGTTACAACCCTACAAAAGTCTCAGACACGGAAATCAAGGTTGAAGCAGGGGTGCTGACTAAGACAAGCTGTACCTGCTAGCGTTACTCGTGGACGTGTATGCGTTACTGGAGGTGGCTGCAGAACTGAACACACTGTCTAGCTCTGCTAGTGCTGCGTACTTGTCTGAAGATGCACTTGAGTGACTGGGAACTGAAACCACAGAACCAACAGGTGCTTTACCCGTGGTCCCAAAACCACTCCCTTGATCACCTCCTGGAGGCAAACAAACAAAAATGTTACACCAAAACTTTATTATATTGTCAGTTCATTAACCATATTTGCCATGAAACACAGGTAAACCCAACATAGATGTGATCTAAACATTAAACAGGATTTAAAGAACTCAGACAGATGGTTTCGTTCAAATTAACACATAAATTTATATGATGGACCTAATATATATAATCTATTAATAGTACCATTCTTCCAGGATTTTCCATGAAAAAGAGGTATTTACTAAGTGCTTCCTGGGTTAGGCAGTACACAAGAATTCACAAAATCTAAGTCCTAGAATTCAACTCTATGATCTCTCTCAGTTTAGAGATAAGAAAAACAATGCTAGAGAATTAAGATGCAGAATCCAGTGGAGGCCACATCCCCACTGTTCTCCACTGAGCTTTACATTTTTACAGGGGAAATAGTGGCCTAAAGGCCAAAACTAACTACAAAAATATATTTTAAAATGGGAAGGAAGGTTTCTGTAAATTCAAGGCCAGCCTGGTCTACAGAGTGAGTTCCAGGACAGCCAGGGCTATACAGAGAAACCCTGTCTCAAAGGAAAAAAAAAAAAAAGAGTTGGGACATCAAAATGCCAAAATGTTAATAAAAACAGTTCAAAATGCATATATGATTGAAATTATAAAATAGCACTATAATTCTATAAATGAGAAATTTTGGTCCTTTGTAGTCACAGAATAGTAAAGCATGGTTTTGAAAATAAAATACACTTTTTTCAATTATTCTTTTGAAAATAATTGTTTAACTTCTACGCTGGCATTTTACATGCAAAAGTGCCAACAACCCTACTCAATACATTCACTGTGCACATAACTTCTATACAAGTGAGAAAAGCATTGTCTCCTCAGATTTTAACATAAGTAATTTAGACAAATTAGCATCTGCTTTGTTTACACATGGATACCTTGCCCAGCACTGAAGATATTGTCTAAATTAGCAAGTGCCGCATATTTGTCTGCTGTCTGTAAACCAGCTTTGTTTGTTGAAACTTTACTAACAGTTGATGCTGTCTGATGACTCTGGGATGTACTGAAGGTTCCAAAATCAGCACTGGAGGATTTGGGGAAGTTATCAAAATGAGCAAAATTAGCATTTACTGATCCAGCACTTCCACCTGTAACAGAATAAACAAAACATGAAATTTCTAGGCTTCTCTCAATCTCACTGGTAGATTACTTGTGATCATTTCTGCTTAAGGTAGATGTCCTATAAAAACACTCATAATCATGTGACTTTATAAATTATGAAACTTGATTGACAGTGTCTACACTGGAACACACACCAGAATCTATCTATGGAGGTGGAGCGGTGGCATGGAAGCACTGGAATGACAGCAGCATCACATTAAAGGTCTTCAACAGACTCCAAATAATGTTTACAAATAGAGTATGCTGCTGATAAAGGTTTTAAAATCTGTGACTTTTTCACGTGAAGAGCCATTACATAACTCTACACAACAACCAATGTGTATATTCAGCAGCCTGAGGCTCACAGTAAAACTAAGTCCTACTATGTAGTTCAAAGTATAAAAATTAAAGATTATGACAGTAATTTTTTGCATCATAAACCACAATTCACCTAACAGTCAACAGTCAACAGCAAAAGCCTGCTAAATCTTAAAAGTATATTCTCAGTCCTAGAGACTTTCCTAAGCACTCATCTAAGACTACAGCAGTGCCTTTCATTCTTTGCTTTATTAGTTCCTTTTTCCTAAACTGTCAAAATAGCATCAGACATACTAAAGGACGGCACAATTCAGATATTCTTTTAAACACAACAGGTCATTACCCAAATGCAAAAGACCTACCACCATGAGTTCTTTCACATTCTAAACCAAAACAAACTAATCTTCTTTAAGGATTAGACTCTGACAGTTTCAAAGAAAACTGGGCATGATGACATATGCCTATAACCTGACTTACTCAGGAGTCTGAGGCAGGAGGATTGCCAGTTCAACGTCAACCTGGTCAGCACTGCAAGACTCCATTTTAAAAATTAAGTTTTAAAGAAAAATTAGCTAAAACTAGCATAGATATGTTACAAGACAATGATCTATTATGAGCAGCGAGCAAACAAAATATTAAATTTTTAATTTTCATGAAAATTTTTATTTCAAATTATTACATCAACTTTCATAAAAAACTGTACCTTTAACTCTGAGTTTAATAAAAGAGAGGGTAAAACAAATTTATGAAGGCTTATCATTAAAAATGATAATTTCATAACTGAAAAAACATGAACAACACAAAAAGGATATAAATTAATAAAAGATGCCTACTGGACAACAGAACTTACTGTGGGTAGCCTGGAGAGGAAAAGCTGAAGTAAATTCACCAAAACTGCAGCTAGATGAGAGTACTCTAAATGCTGGACAGCCAGAAATTATGTAAATGGTGAAAGTTAAAGGGGAAAGGGAAGAAAAGAAAATTGAAAGAAAAGACTTTAAAACAACACATACACAGAGTTAAAACTTGAAAGAAAAATAGTCAAAAAGCTTAATAAGGGTTCAATGAATTTCTGAAAACAGTACACTTTATGGAAGAATTTTCTTGAAAACCAATTCCTGCACAAAACTATTTCCATATTTAATTAAAGTGATCATTAATAATTTATACCTGAATAAATAACATTAAAATGTTTTTCTTAAGTTTGCTGCCCTATAAAATAACTTATTTTTTTATTTCTATGGAAGCTATCAAGTAGGTTCCAGTATCAGTAACAGTATCAGCCTTAATCGCTGTGTTTCACGTATTTAAAAAGTTCTGTTGCTTTACAACCTCACTGGACGGAAAGAACCATGTGCAGGAAGAGGAGGGTGGGTGCTGGACAACAGACAATGACCAAAGAGTTCAGAGAAACAAAGATTTCAGGTTTCCCCAGAGCTTTGTAAAATAGAACTACTTTAAAATTAGGTCATTAGAGAATTTAGTTTTTTAAAGTTGTATTTGGAAAGTTCTGTGTTTTAAAGCAAACACTTAAGCACAATGCTGGAGAGGCTCTACCTGTAGTTTGGGGCTGAAAAGGAGATTGACTTGCTGTGGGGAAACCTCCAAAATTACTCGAACCACTAGACTGTCCAAATGCATCAAAGTTTGCAAAATCTGCATTTGCAGAATTCTGAGCTGTAAATGGCAAGGACAACATATGTTAATGAATATGAAAACGACAACTGAAAAGACATGACAAATGATTTTAAGAATTTTATGAAAATGCCAATGCAATACAACTCACTTTAAAGAGAATTCATTTAAAAATTAATATTTTTAACCCAATTAGTAGTATATGCTACACAGTATCCAAAATTTCCAAAAGCACTTTGTAAAGCCATAGGTCTGTTCACAATACCCTTTGAATGGACTCAGCCACAGTACTATTTTAAAAAGACTCTAACAATAAAAAAAAAAAAAAGCTAATTCAGAACATTAAGTACATTTGTTTTAGTAAATAAAACTGGATACATTCTAGGAAATCCATTTGGATTTTTTATTGTATTTATTTATGTGTACATGAACAAGAGGACAGAGGTTGATTTCAGGTCTCTTCCCCAGTGGCTCTCCACCTTTATTCTCCTGAGGCAGGGTTTCTTACTAAGCCGAGGCTCCCTAGTTCCATTGCTGGACACTGAGTCACAGGAACCACCAGCCTTTGCCCCAAATACTGGGCTCTGTACCCAGCTTTTGTATGTGTGTGCTGAGAATCTAAAATGAGATCATTATACTTACACAGCAAACAACTTACTCAACCACCTTTCTAGCCCAGGAAACTCACTTTAAAATGATAATGAGCTTGGCAAATCTGAAGTGATTTAAATGCCTAAAATAATGATACAGAGATAGTCTAATGATATAAATAAAATAAAATACTTTTTTGTTTTGCTTTTAATTTTGAGAAACAGGATCTTCACTATGTAGCTTGAGCTGGCCTCTTGATCTCCTGAGTCAATAACCCAAGTGCTGGGATTACAAGTGTATACTATTAGGCCCTTCTTTCTGGTTTATCTAACGTTCATAAGTATGTTCACCATGAGCACATAAAAGTGGGAAAAATATATATGGACACAATCACCAGAAAGCTAGTTATTTACATTTTAGAAGCAATTTAAAATTCATAAAAATTTAGGAAACAATAAAAGATAGCTGCAATTAAAACAAACCTAAAATCAAAATTTTATAATTTAAAAGTATTTAGAAAATGGAGATTTTCAAAATAAAAAAATGACTCTAACAATATGGAGATTTTCAAAATAAAAAAAAGTCATAATAAACTCACAGGGGCCAGAAGGATGGTTCAGTAGTTAACACTTGCTATTCTTGCAAAGACCCGGGCTCAGTTTCCAGCACCCACCTAGTGGCTCACAACTGTCTGTTAACTCCTATTCTAGTGGGTTCAACACCCTCTTCAGGTACTATACATGTGGTACACAAACATACATGTAGGCAAAATAACCATACACATAGACTGAAAGTAAATCACATGTATGCATGCATGCATGTATGTATGTATTGTGTATTATGTATGTATATAGAGGTTATGAAGCAGGAAGCAAGACTTTGGTCCCTGTTTGGTGAAAGGGGCATTTTGATGCATTGGTTACCTAAAGGGGAAGGGGAAAAAATTCTCCTTATTTGGAAAATTTCGGTGGATAGGTTAACACAGGAAAAGGGAACCTGTCATATATTTCAAAAACTTAAACTTGGAGATTTCTAGCCCTTCTCAAGATCTCAATATGTAGCCTTAGCTGGCCTGGAACTTGCCGTGTAGACCAGGCTAGTCTCAAACTCAAGAGACTCAACAGCTCTATCTTCCTTTAAAAAGAAAAGTGGGGCTAGAGACTCAGCTCAGTGGGTAAGGAGCATTTAATACTCCTGCAGAGGACCCAGGTTCAATTGTATTATGCACATGGTGACTTAACAATCTGGAATCCCAGTTTCAGGGAGCCCACCACCCGCTTCTGGCTTCTGTTATGTATCAGACACACACGAGGCCCACATTCACACATGCAAACAAGACACAAATACACATCAAATAAAATAAATAAGTTTTTAAACTTCTGTGTCTCTTAAGTCCTAAGTAATACTCTAGCCACACACCCCCAACATACACACAAAAACCTCTAACTTGCTTAGCAGTCCCCATCCCTGGTAAGAAAGACACATCCTCAACTGATGAGCCTCCAGATCCAACTACTAACTTATAAGTAATACAGGAAAAAAATTTTAAAGGTACCACAGGAGGGCAATTAACAAGTTCAGACTACCACAGAATCCACAAGACAAATAACCTACTTTCTTTAGCAAATCACAAAGAAAAAGGGATGAGGGGACAACCTATAGAAACCTAACCAAAATAGCTTTCAATTACAAAGGATACTTTTTAAAAAAACTGATTCCAACAAACCACAGACACACTGTGTGTGAGAGTAAGTGAATATGTTTATACATATACATAACACATGCTATATGTACAAACACAAATTTGAACTGGAATGAAAATTTGAATATTCACTAATGAACTTTTACCACTATTTATAATGATTCTACTACATAGTGTGATATTTAACAATGAAAATGGGGTCTGGGCAATGACTCTCACTCAACAAAGTAGCTACTATGAAATCAGATCCTCTCCTGGGTTCAGTAATATGTATCTGTTACTCCACTGATGGGAGAAGATGGAGCTCGCTGGCCAGCTAATTTAGCCAATTGGATAACTTTAATTTCAGTGAGAGACCCTGTACTAAAAATAAGTGAAGAGAGAATAAAGACAATTGATACTGACCCAGAAGGTACATACAGATATGAACATACAGACAAAACATACATGAGGGAGGGGGCACACAGACACAAAATATTTATGTCTAAAATTTATATTAAAATCTATTAAATAGTACTAGTGACATGAGATTAATACCTAAGTTATATTACTCATTCACATCCGGCACTGGTAATTTTCCATAATAAAAAAGTAGTATATACAAACACACTAACATCTCTCAGGCCACACTGTTGGTAGGGCTCTGTAGGTAAAGGCACCTGCTACCAAGCCTACAGACCTGAGTTAAATCCCTGGGATCCACATGATGAAAAAGGAGAAAACACTAACTCTTACAAGTTGTCCTCTGACTTCCACATATTCACCATGTAGTGTGTATACTCTCTTACAACACACACATAATATAAAGAAGTATAAAAATAAAAACAAAAATATCTTCCTTTTTTTTTCGCCCCCATGGAAAGAAGTCACATCCTGTGTTACATAAATTAAAGTTCTTTCTGCGGCCAGACTGGTCTACAGAGAGTTCCAGGACAACTAAGGCTACACAGAGAATCCTTGTCTCAAAATAGGGGGATAAAGGGGGGGGGGGAATGCATGATTGAGTTTACATCCTTAATTAATTTCAGCACTCAGGTGGTGGGGTGGGACAATGAGTTCACAGCCATCTTTAGCATAGAGCAAATTCAAGGCCAGCTACATATGACCCTATCTAAGAAAATCCCCTAAAAGTACCATGGTTATATGTCTATATGGTATGATGTTCATGATTTACACACATCCTGAGCAAAGTTATCAGGAAAAGACATACCTGCATGACTGTTAAAATGTGCAAAGTTAGCAAAATTGGCTGTAGCTGTTGACTGAGGAGCCGGAGCAGCAAAGATGTCTGAGCCAAGATCACTCAAAAGGTCAAACTGCTTCTTTTCCTGTTGCTGCCCTTGAGAGCGACCTACAACTGGGGACTATAAGCACATTACTTACTCATGGTGTTTCTAAAATAAACATTTATGCATTCACTATAAAGACTTTCAGTTTGCTCTGCTGAAGTTTTACATACAATTATCTTCAATTCACTATACTAAAAAAACATTTCTACACAGGAAGGGTTACTTCACTCAGTTCTTTACTGTTTCCACTTTAAGTCTTAGGAAAACAGAAGGATTTATCCAGAAGCATAGGATTTAATCTGCAGCACTTTGCTTCAAAACCATTCACATACAGTATGGTGTAACAATGTTGCACAGTAACACAGTCATAACATTATCTACAACAAAATAAATATTTAGGTCTCAACATATAAATGGTTTCAATCTGTTCAGTTTGGGGAGTAAGGTACACTGTAAAGCCATGTGCATTTCAATGATAATAAGCATGCTACATAATCAGGTGTATAGAAGTCTTACTATTTTCTGTTAAAGCACCACGGAGACTACTTCTGATTCTGCTGGTCACCAAACCAGACTCGGACATTCAAGATAGACAAACTAAGCATCTTTACAAAGTGATGGCAAAACCACAACCACACATCCCTATCACAGGTCAAACAATCTTCGTATATTTTATATCACACAGACCCACTATCAAAGGCTCTTAGCACTCAGACCTCTGATTATCTTTAAGAGTTATAAACCTCTCACCTGACTAGGTGTGCCCTTATTTAAGTGCAATGCTGGTGCAGAATCTCCCAGCAGAGATTTCAGGGGCTTAACTTCGGGCGTGCTGCTTGTGCTGCTGGCAGAAGACCCTGAAATAGATGCGTGAACCGATGCCACCACTTTGGCTTGCTCTGGTGGAACATACCTTCAATGTGAAAATTAGAAAAGAGTGCTAAGAAAAATTTAAAGAATTCATATTTAAAATATTAAATTTAAATTTTATACAACACTCTTACCAACAATAATCTTACTTGAAAAGGTGGCACTTAGAATTAACAGCTTAAGACTATTAATTACCTGAAACTATTCAAAGAATACACTATAGCAACTGTTGTTTTGAAGACAGAAGACCTACAGTTAATCATCATAACGAACAGCTAACACTGTAAATTTTAAAGTGAGAAAGTTTTAAAATCATAAATACTGAGATAAATGAAATGGTGAGGAAACATAATTAATAGCCCAAAATGCATATTATTAAAAATAAGAACTTCACTTAAAAGTAGACAAAAAAGCAATGAAGAATATGAAAACTAAAACCAAATAAAAATGTGTATCAATGGATTATTACCTCTGATCTATATAAAACTATGAATTTTTAGTTGCTATCTAACAGAAATACATATGTAGGTATGCTCTATACTTCATATTACTCCTAGAGATCTATCCTTAGCAAGCAGTTAACATATAGAGAGAGATATAGATATTACTCTTGCCATCTTAGTTTTAAAAAACTGGGAAACAAAGCTCACAAATATCTGTAAAGCAAAAAATATTTATATACATTATACTAAAATGTATATAATTCTGCATAGCTTATCCCCTTCTTTGGCAGGTCACCCAAGGGACTCAACAAGTCTTTCAGGTCTGATCTCTGTCACATAAATAGGACATGGAAGAGGGAATGAAGGAAGGAGAAAAAGAATGCAGGATGCAGAAATACAATGCCTGAACACCGGCAATGCTCATCTCTAGGGAAGGGATTACATGGCAACTTTTGTTCTCTTTAATTTCAGGTGTATTCCCACCTTCCTCCAATTCACCATCTCAAGAAGGTGTGGAAAAAAAATAAAATTTTAAGCATTTATCCCAGAGACAGAGGTCAAACCCCAGCTCCACTACTCAATAGCTGTGAAACCTCTGGGAAAAACTAACTTCAACTCCATGCTTCCATTTTTTCACCTATAAAGCTGCTGTGGGGATTAAAAAAATTCACATTTGTAGTGTGGTCAAAATTAGTTGCAAATGTATTAGCTATTATCCAACCATATAACAATCACAAACAATTAAACTAGCCATATCAGGTAAATACAGGATATGATCTGAGAATGAAACTCTCTCTTATGTTCTTCAATAATGTGGCATTGCACTGAAAATATGAATTCTTGGATATGGACAACTTTGATCACAAGATATGACAAGTAATAGTTTATGACTAAAATGATTGGCCCCACTTTAAGAATGTATATCTAAGTGAAAAAAAAAAACATCTCAAAACTTCATACATACAACTTTACCCTTGCTGTGCTGCTTCCTACAGTGGTTGCTGGTCAGACCATGTGCCAAACCATTTCACTGCTCTCTCATGTTACAGCGGCACGAGGCAGGTGGGCAAAGATTCTGGTTCGTAAGGATAATGGCCAACACCACTCCAATCATCACTTTTCTAGTATTTTGTTTTGTGTAGCCCTGGCTGTCCTAAACACACTCTGTAGACCAGGCTGGCCTCATACTCACAGAGGCCCACTTGCTTCTTCCTCCCAAGTGCTGGGATTAAATGCATGCGCCACCACTGCCCAGACCAACCCATCACTTTTAGAAAGCTTGTATCTATGATAGTCTTACTTATGAAAAAATTAACACAAACTATTATTTGAGATTTTCAGGATTTTTAGACTGTGGCTTGAAAAAACTTCCTATTAAAAATGTGAGAGGAATTGACTATACCAGCATCATTCACATTCCTTCTTTCTCACAGTCCTGCTTCTCTTTGCAGGTAGAGCTAAGCTCACTAAAATCACAGCAAACTAACTCCTAACTGACTTTCTGAACTGTTGAAAATAAATGCTGCTGCAAAAGGAAACAGCTAAGGTGGGACTACTCAAGGAGAACAGTTTTATCTATAGGCTGGGAAACCTAGAAACTAAAGAACAAGAATGATAAAAGGATGATGGCTTTTGTTTTAAAAAAAAATTTTTTTTTTGTTCTCTTTTAGTTCAAGGCCAGCCTGGTGGTCTACAGAGTGGATTCCAGGACACTCAAGCTGGCTACACAAAAAACCCCTGTCTATGAGGAAAAAGAAGGGGGGGGAATAAAATTACATAAATGGGCGTGGTTAAATAAAATTACATAAACAAACGAACTGTTTTAGCTGGGCTCAGTAGCAGAATATGCCTTAGGAGAAAAGGGCAGGAGGATCTCTGTAAGTTCCAGGACAGTCAGGGCTGTTACACAGAGGAAACCCTGTCTCGAAAAACTAAAAAAAAAAAAAAAAAAAAAAAAAAATCACTTGTATACCATATTTAACTGGGGACCTTCTAAAATTTTCTTTTTGAACTAAAATTTTACTGGTATATTTATACCTTGTCATACCTAATGCATCCAGTGCTAATTAATCTAGTCCTAGTTAATCTAAACTTATAAGACAATGTTAAGAAATACAGCTTCTACAGAATGTGTACAGAGCAAATGTGCTTACTGTTCACAGACATCTGTCCCATAAGCCACAGGAAACTCTCCTCCACCAATACTAACAATACTAACTTTGACTATATCACTCCTTGGGTCAAAATACTCTTCCTCAGGGAAACAAGTGGCTGTCTGCTTCCCAATTATCCTTTGATCCTCAACTCTCTCCCCCCTTCTTAATCCCTCAAGAAGAAATATGTACTGTTAGGTATTTACTGCTCTGAGAAGAGATCACAATGAATCCGTCAGTACTGTACTTGGTTATTTTATAAAGCGAAAGCTGAGGAGCCCCGAATACTGAATATTAGCTCTACAGTTACAACCCATGTTCTGTTGAAGGGACATACTTTTAGTGTAGTTTAGAGGGAGTAAAAATTCCCTTCTTGCTGAACCAGCAAGCTAATTTCTTGGGTGGGAAGAGATATTTAGAGCAAAGACTTCCTGCAAGACATAATTAAGTGGACAGACTACTACTACACAAGAGCTATGTTAACAGTGCCTGAAAATACTACTCAATAAACACTAAAAACTAAAGATTTTAAGGAAAGAAGCATGACAGGACTAAACATCTGAAGAAATTAATAGATATCACTGGCTTTCCTTGGCAGAAGTCTTGACATGGTAATGAAAGGCTGTTTGCTACTAGACAGATACACGAAGATAAAAGTACAAGCAAAGATTTCTGGAAACCAAATCTAATGAAAAGTCAAAAAGTAATGAATGAGGCTGTACCCACCAACCATCAATTAATTCCTTCTGTTCCGCCTGTCTACCTTAACAGAGTCAATCGTATCTCACCCATACTTGTAGTCTGGGAGGTTTTCAACAATTTACTCACCATCTTTTCTTTTCGTATTTCTCTTGCAGAAACTCTTTCACTTTTTGTGGATCCCTGAAGTCTGGAATTGCTGAAGATCTATCATCAAATAATCCTAGCCAAATCTGTTTACAGACCTTAGGAAAGAAGGAAAAAAAAAGTGTTAAATTCAATCTCTTCATTTAATAAAATTTAAAGGGAAAATTCTGCTTCTTTTAGAAAGCTTCTAACAATGCTGCTTTGAGTTATTTTTCTTCCCTCTAGTGCTAACTCATTTTAGAATTGCTACCATGACCACCAATAACAGAGTGTAAAGTATATTCATCAGTCAGTTTGTTGGTAAATGGACACTCAATGTGGATTGGGGATAGTCACTGCAAACTTAACTTACTTGCATATGTTGCAGGACAGTGAAATTTTAGAAACAGTTTATAAAGAGAACTTCCTAAGGAAACAAACAGTGAATTAGATCTGAGAGCACTGGGGCTCTTCTGGTCTCGGCATGATCACTACCTGTGAACCACAGCAGTCAAATAATCTATAAGAACCTTGGTTCCTTTACCTATAAAACAGTAACTTCATCAACAGCAATTTTAAGGGTCTTTTAGCAAGCTAAAAACCAGCCAAAAAAACCCCACAAAATTACCAAAATAGTGAACAGTCTGCTAATGAAGTATAACAATAATATAAATACAAGCAGAACAATTTCACCCTTGTAACTGGGGTCCACACTTTTCTTAACCAGACGACAGTCTGGGACATTTAACTCTTTTGAATAGAAATGAAACGAGTCATAACTCAAATAAGACACAAAAAAAAAACTATAAAAGAGAAAAATCATAAAGCTGGTTTCAAAAAACTGTAAAAGTCTTTTTGAAAAAACTTAAAAAGAAAAAAAAAGAGAAGAACCAAGTAATACAGTATTAAAGAACTATGAAAGCCCTCAAATCCAGAATGTAAGAAACTCTAAGAATACAACTGTTAAGAATAAAACCTGAGCCTGGGGAGATGGCTCAGGGGCTAAGAGCCCTGCTCTTCCAAGGGACTTGAGTTCAAGTTCCAGCAACCACATGGTGGCTCACAACCATCTGTAATGAGATCTGGTGTCCTCTTCTGGCCTGCAGGGATACATGCAAACAAAACACTGCGTACAAAAATAGTAAACAAACAAACAAACCCACTGGGGGGGTAATGGTGGCAAATGCCTTTAATCCCAGCACTTGTGAGGCAGAGGCAGGTAGATCTCCGTGAGTTTGAAGCCATCCTGATCAACTGAGCAAGTTCCAGGTCAGTCAAGGCTACACAGAAACATCCTGTTTGGTGAAGGAAAAAAAAAAAAAAACCCTAAACAACACACACAACGTGGGTGCTCTAAACAATCATTTCACCAAAGATGTTCACACTGCATTTAAGTAACACCAAATGCCACTGAGATCCGATGGCAGAAACACTCACAGGATACAGACACATCATAATACACTATAATACACTATGGAAGTTGCTGACTATACTTGTGATGCGAAGCAACTGAAACTCTCCCAAAGGTAAAACGATGCAACACCTATAGAAGGCAGTTGAGCTTAAATACTAACCATACACCTACCCTACGATCAGGACATTTTTGGAGGTATCTGCCCCCGAAATAAGAAAGCATACTCACAGCTATTCACAGCAGCTTCACTGCTGTATAAGAGGTAAAAAAGGATAAACAACCTGCAAAAATTGCTGGGGGAAGGGGTGTGTGCGCACACCTTTAATCTCAGCATTAGGGAGGCAGAAGCAAATCTCTGAGTTCAAGGCTAGCCTGGTCTACAGAGTGAGTTCCGGGACAGACAGGGCTATACTAAGAAACCCGATCTCAAAAAACAAAATAGCAATTGCCTACGCAGAATACTAGACAGCAAATAAAAGGAACAATGTGGTAACAGAGAAACTTCAGGACAATTATGCTGGTGGAGAGAAATCACCAACAATAAAGGAGAGCGGCACAGCCCACCAGTAAAAATGCCTGGGGCCAGCCTAAATCAATCCCTAAAACCAGGGTCAAAGCCAAGAAAACTCCTGAAAGTTGTCCTCTGACCTCCCCAGTACTCGGCAGGCAGGATTTTCTAAAATGACCTCTATTCTTCTCTGCTACTGACATTTGATGTCCCAGACTTCTATGTGGTACTCTTTCTACCAATAAGGAAACAAGTATTTGTCAAATTTAGTCAGAAAACGTGTCACTAAGCTTTCCCAACATACCAAAAAAAAAAAAAAAAACTCCCCACTTTGCCTCCTGGTGATCTATCCTCACATTCTGGTCCCTGAAAAGTTCAATCTTTTCTTCATTACTATATTAAAATTGCTCTCTATAAGACTTTGCTGACAGCAGTCTCTTTTCTGTTTGTTCTGTTTTAATAAAACTAAACTGAAAAAAATAAAAAGATTTTTTTTTCCCCGTTAGGGAAGAGAAGGAACAGAGAGCCGATTGCAACTGTAGGTAGTGCTGTGTGCTGGTGACCACAGGAGGGAGAGCAGCCTGAGTGCACTTGTTCAAGAACAGAATGAGCACAGTGTTGATTTTGGCTAAATACAAAGGGGCTGGGGTATAATACTACAGACTCTAGGCCAAGAAAACGGGGAAGACAAAGTGTTTAGTAGAATGAAGGTTCTGGTAATTACTGTACTTAAGCTTCATAGAAAAAGACTGAGAATAAAGGATCAGTGGGGGTCACACAGCAAAATCCTTCAATTCCAAATCTGGGAGGTGATAAGAGTTATCAAAAGAAATGTAACATGGGATTCAGGACCATTGGAGAAAAGGTGGAGGACTCAAGGGCTGTGCGAATGACCCATGTGGACACTGGTGAGAGTTCAGAGACCTCAAGAAAAGCGTAAGGAGTTAAATTCTAAAGGAACAAGTATTGTGTGACAAGAAGACACATGAAGCAGTAACATCTGTTAATATGAGGAACATGCGGTGTGGGCTAGAAATAGTACTAAGGAATAATAATGGTCCCTAGAAGCTATCATTTGTAAGGACTCAACACATAATGAGATCAGTTCTGATGATCTTTGTGGAAAGGAAGTGGATAATCATCCTAATTATGCGTTAACGTGGCTGTGGTGGTTGACAGTCTAAGCTAGCTCAGCCAACTCAGCTGTCTGATATGTCTTCTTATGTAAAATGTAAATAATAATGGGACTTCCTTGCTATAGGTACCGGGGCGTGTTCCATGAGTTAACGCAGCTGACAATGAAGTATGTACTATAGTACTACTGTAAGAGTATACTAATTATGTACTAAGAGTGTTAGTTGTGCTATCTTTGAGAAATCTTCAGTGGTGGGTGATTAGATAAGCATCAGCTAATAAGGGAAAGTCTTATCAGGAATGCAAGAAATTAGGTCCACCTTTAGTCCTGTTGCTGTAGACAGAATCTAAGTGGTCTTCAATAATCAACCTCCACTGAACAAAAAACTGCTTTGTACTTTTACAGAAAAAGCTCAGTACAAACTGTCACATGTTAGATTGCTCTTAAGTATGTGCCTCTTAACCTTTATAATGCTTATAAGTTGAGCCATATAAGCTTTCAATAAACAAAATGACTCAAAACCATCTTAGGTGAGAATCAAAAATAAAACCTAAAAAAAAAAATAAACTGATACTAGCCAACAAAGAAGTTCATAAAGCTTTGAGTTATTTTTCTTCCCTCTGGTCTAACTCATTTTAGAATTGCTACCATGACCACCAATAACAGAGTGTAAAGTATATTCATCAGTCAGTCTGTTGGTAAATGGACACTCAATGTGGATTGGAAGTTAAGACTCTACTGCAAAGCACAGACTGGCTGTAAAAACCTCAAGTTAAAGCAGTGGCTCATGTTGTGATGACCCCAAACATAAACCAAAAAAAAAACCACTGCTACTTCATAACTACAATTCTGCTGCTGTTATGAACTGCAATATAGGTATCTGTGTTTTCTGATGGTGTTAGGTGATCTGTAAAAAGATGACTCAACGCCCCCCCCAAGGGGTCACGACCCATAGGTTGAAAACCACTGAGCTTAAAACATAGCATTCCAGCACTTCACCAGTCACTGCAATAAAACACATGATAAAGCCTCAAAAACCAGACCACCTTATGGAAGCTGGAGCATTAAAGGATTCAACCATGCTGCAGAAATCCAATCATCCCAACAGCAGAACGTAGTCAGAGACCAAAAACAAAGACTTCCCTCCATGTGTATGTTCAGGCAGACTCGCCACCTACACTAAAGGCCAGAGCAGGGGTGACAGTTGTTGATACAGCAAAAAAAGTAAAAGCAAACCATGACAACATACTGGCCCATGTCATAAAATGCCCAAACACTTGTAAAAGGGGGGAAGGTAGGAAACAGCTACCAAGCTTTAGATGGAGGTCCATTAAGGGCAGGATCACTCATTACTGCTTTTAATCCTCTCAAGGAAAGTAAAATGTACAGAAATGCCAACATACACATTCCCCTTTATCAAAAAAATATTTATTGTTAATAAAAGGGAAGAATAAACAATGTGGTATGATTCTGCTCACTTCTAGATGAGAATAAGAGCAGGAGGAGTCGAAACATCTTTTTTTCAGTAAGCCATCTCTACAGATAACATTCTCAAAATCTCTTCTGTCTGCTGTCTTTTAGATAGAGCACTGTCTCCTTCCAATGGTAATACATAATAAAACATTTAATAATATTGCCCATAAAACACAAAAGTTAAATAATTTTAAGTAAAAGCTAAAAATTTCATAAGTACCTGATTACAACTCTTTAGAAACAGAAGAAAAACCTAAAGAGTAAAAAGTATTAGTTATAGAGGAAATGCTATTAGAAACTCTTTAGATAGTTACTACGAACCTATACAAAAGTCTACTGGCAACTTCTATCTACTTACTTTCAGGGTGATGTCCATAGCCTAGGCTGATTTCAAACCTGCAATCCTCCTGTTTCAGTATGGCATACAGCACTACAGATGTTAACTACCACACCCAGTTCTATTACCAACCCTCATCCCCATGAGGCTAGGACATCAAACTCAGGGTCCTGTGCACAGGGACAAACCCTCTACCTCTCAGATACATTCTAGCCTACTTTGCCCATCCCCTTCCCAAGAAAAACCTAAGGTAAACTGATGTGGTAGCATGCACCTGGTTTGAAGCCAGCCTAGCATACATATTAAATTCCAGGGCAGGTAGGACTATATAGTGAAAACCTGTTTCAAATACAAAACAAAGGAAAACGCAAGGACGAAGGAGTCTATAATGAGAAAAATTCCAAGTATGTCGTGGTCCAAGAAATACAATAGCAAAGCAAATACAATATAAACATTTCCACACTCAGTAAGCTTAATTCGCATGACTATTCTAGTATTTTAATCTACCAGCTAATAGACATACATATTCCTCAGCGATAGAGTATTCAAATGATATATACACTGAACAATGCTTGCAGAGACAAAAAAAAATCATTAAAAACCACGTCTCATGAAAAATAAACAGTTCTGCATTTATATATATTTCAGAAAACATTATATTCCATCTTAACATTTTGCTTTTTTATAATGTGCTAGCAAGAACTAATGCATACACAACTGAGTGAAAAAAAAAACAGATACAGTTTGTGCAGACCAGGGACACGAATTTATAACCCAGCCGTATAATCATGTGAGAGAACATGAGGCTTCAGAGAGATAAATCTAACTTCCTTATTTTATCGTTGGGTTTTGTTTTCATTTTAGTTTATAGCACAGAACTCCTCACCTTATAATGACCTCATTGAAAAAAAAAAAAAAAACACCTAAGTACTTAATCCTGACTAATCAGACCCAACACATCTAGGCCCTAGATAACTCTTCAAAGATAATCTGGTAGAACTGCTTGCTCCTTCCGGGCACACTGCTCAGCAAGTCCTCCCTGCCTATCTAATCCAAATGGAAAATGAAATCCCAGATGCATCACTTACTCATGGCCTCGATGTGACAGTTCTTAGGTGTATATTTTAGGATGCAAGAACCTCGTGTCTAATGCACTATTATTCCTCTGCCACCTTGAGAACCAGCAGGCACAAGACACTTGAGCAAAAGCATTAAAAAGCTACCTCCCTGAAGCATCTGTAAAGTGAAGTTTTTCTCCTCTGTACCACCTAAAATATGTATACTGACCTAGAACATTTAGCTTCCCAACTTATTTAGGCAGAAATAAATTCAGTGATCCAAATTCTCAATATATATAGGCCACAAAGGTCAGCAAATCACATCCTGTGAATTGAATCTGGTCTATGGTCTTCTTTATAGACAAGTATTATTGAAATAGCCATGCCTACTTGCTTTCCTAGGATCTGACTAGTTTATGCCATAATATATATATGTATTGATCAGTTCCAACAAAGACCTTAAAATATTTACATCTCATGCTTCATAGAAAACATCTATGGTTCCTGCTGATTCCTGACATAAGAGCAACATGGACTAACGATGACACCACTGAAACATCCAAGAATAACATTTAGAGAGAATCACTGAAGCCCACAGGAAACAATGCTAGAAGATGAAGGAAGTCTTTCACTGGAGGCAAACAGACATCACTGCATGGTGCTGTCAAGGGGGAAATAGGGCAATTTTAAATGACAATCTCTTACAGTAATTTCTGTTTGTATACTACATTCTACTCAAAGCACACCATGTTCCTTTGTGATAATTATTTTCTAAGCTTAGGAATCAACCAGAAGTATCTGCCCACATAAAGGTGCCAGCTTACAGCATCAATGTATCAATTTTTAAAATACAGTTCTTCTAGCCTCAGGCAATAAATAATACAGAATTTATTATAGATTACAAAGGAAAATGATGCTCAAGAAAAAAAAAAATGGTTTGCCTATGTCACGAACTTCATAAATTAGTGGCAATGAAATAAAAACTGAAGATTTCTTTTTCTAGTCTCAATGTGGAACCTTTAGCTACTAGTTTTTTCAAATAGGTTCTGGTTATAAAAATACAGATAAAGTAGGCAGTCATGGAGACACAAGCCTATAATTCCAGCACTCAAAATGCAGAGACAAGAGAGAATCATTGTGGTTTCTGAGGCCAACCTGAGCTAAACAGGAATTGGAGTTATATCTGGGCTACATAGTGAGATCGTCTCAAAAATATAAAGAAAGTGAGCCTGGAGACAAGAACCCACTCCAATCATCCCTAGTGGTTATGTATCGTTTCCATTTATTAGGTAAGTCAGTTCACTACAATCAAGAATTTCTTACATACTCTAATTTACTTTGCTTCCTTCTTAAAACATATTTCTTCAAAAATTCTGCTATATGTAACAAGGATGAATCTTGAGAACAATAGCTAAAATAATTTGTCTAAGACAGACAAACACTGTATGATTCCCCCTATATACGGTACCTAAAACAGAATGGTGGCTACCAGGAGCTGAGGAGGAAACCAGAAAGGCTAAATCAAAGCAATCTGCTGAATAACAACGTGCCTGTGCCTAGGGTTAGCAATAATGCATTGCACAGCTAAAAATTTATCAGAGTATGTCTCATGTAAGTGTACTTATCAAAACTAAAGACACACTCTTCATGCTTAGTATTTGGGGACAAGCTTTGCTCACAGTAACATTAGCACTCAATAACAGTTCCTTGAGCCGGGCTGTGGTGGCGCACGCCTTTAATCCCAGCACTCGGGAGGCAGAGGCAGGCGGATCTCTGTGAGTTCGAGACCAGCCT